>JAQGAO010008223.1:0-10544 GCA_034697705.1 Ommatoiulus sabulosus | reverse complement strand
TAACATTTTCCAAATATAAAATTTTATCATTTTAAAAAATTTTCACGCAATTTTTTTCGTGTGCTGATTAATGTAATCGGACATCCGATTACGTCAGAAACAAAAGAATTCCCTCAGACCTGAAAAACCTGGAAATGTCAGGGAATAATGGTCTATTTTGAAAAAGTCTGGGAAATTCAACGCAGTCATGGTGATCCAAAATTAATACTTCTAAAAGGTTAGCTCAGGGCTTATTTTCAGAGTAGAAATTTGCAAACATTTGCCACATTTTTTTAAAAAAAATTTTAAGAAAAATTCTACGTTAATTTTCAAAATTGTCGTTAGGAAATTTAAAAAAAAAAATATTTTCCAGTGTCAGATTTGGAAAATACGTTAATTTTTCCCGTTGTCAATGGTCAGGGAAATTTTTTTTTTAAAACCTGGAAAAGTCAGGAAAGTTGAAAATGAAATTTCTGGGGGTACCCTGTAAACGCGTGCATTTCATGGCGTTAAGCGATACTCTGGCGTCCATTTCCGGAGAGTCATGCAGCTTTAAATGCCACTATAAAAGGAATTTACTCATACATCCTTAATTCTCTGATTCCAGCCACTTCCTGAACCACAAAAGCATCTCGTCCAATTCACAGTCCTGCACATCATGTTGCTCGAATATTGCCTCTCCACTACGTTTTGCGCCATGGTGCTGCTGCTGCTCTTCGTCCCTCTTGCCAGCCCCCAACAGCCAAAAGTCGCTGGCAATGGACAGTCTGGCAATGGTCAGTCTGTCGATGGGCAGTCTGGCAAAGGGCTCGCCTTGAGTACAATCTTCAGTCAAATTTTCGACAAAATCGGCATCGTTCCCGACAATCGATTGAACAGCAGTCGACTTCAGATTCGTAGCGCGTGGGATACTAGAAAGTGCTTTGATATGAATGTGCTTTATTCATTTGAAATTGATGAGGAACGCATGGCTCAACTTGAATATTGCTCAGATTACCCTAAGTACCAATACACCCAGTGGATCTGGCTGCGTCCTGTAGGCACTACCGGATTCGTGATGATTGTCGGTGAATACAAACAATGTGACGGAGAAAAAGAAGACCAAAGAAATCTTTTCGGCCAAATGACGCGTTCAGAGCGCGGATTTTGGGGTGGAGATCGCGTCGTTAATATGAACCTAAAGACTTGCTTAAGAGAAAGTAGGGGCCAATTCGCGTTGGAACGCGCGGGCAACTTTGTCAAATTCAAGAACAAGAGATCGGGAAAGTGCCTGAGTGCGGTTCGAGGGTATGCGGTAGAATCGCAGAAATGCACGTCCGACTCTCGGCAAAATTGGCTCCTGTGCCAACTGCACAGTTATGGCGTCGGATTCGATGCCAAGAAGTGCTGGCCGTAATTTGCAAAAAAGCCC
The DNA here is from genome assembly GCA_034697705.1 of Ommatoiulus sabulosus. Taxonomy (NCBI): domain Eukaryota; kingdom Metazoa; phylum Arthropoda; class Diplopoda; order Julida; family Julidae; genus Ommatoiulus; species Ommatoiulus sabulosus. Next base: position 9,154 of record JAQGAO010008223.1, on the reverse strand, counting down.
CTCCATGACGACATAGTGCGGAGTTGCCAATAAGTCACCGGCGGCGACTCTAAACGGTCACTTTCGGTAACTTACTGTCTCACCCCGCATCATTTCGTCACCGCCGAAGAGGGAGTCATCTATTAGGGTGGTGACCAAGTCCTAAAAGTCCTAAACTTCCTAAAAAAGTCCTAAATATTCAGCTAAAGTCAGATAAAGTCCAAAATTTTCCGAATTTTCTATAAATTCTAGCAATTTTAAGAATGTGCACTACAATTTTGCTGAATATTTATTACTTTTAGGACTTTTAGGACTTGGACACCACCCTGATAGATGACTCTCTCTTCAAGGGTGACGAAATGATGCGGGGTAGGACAGTTAGTTACCGAAAGTGACCATTTAGAGTCGCTGCCGGTGACTTATTGGCAACTCCACACTATGTCGCCATAATTATGCTGCACATTCATGGTAAATGGGTCAAACTGACCCTCTAACGAACATGCAGGTAACAACCTAAAATTAATCCCAATTTTGGTTAAAAAAAAGTCCTAAATATTTGTCAAATATGTCCAACATTTTTTACATTAAAATCCTAAATTTTTCACTTTAAAGTCCTAAAAAGTCCTAAATTTCAGATTTTGGAATTTAGTCACCACCCTGTGTGACGTGCGAAGATCTGCACGGAACCTAAAAATCAAAACGTATAAATTAGAGAATATATAAGTTCATCTATTATAATAGAGAGATTAAGCAAGGCTACCTTAATAAATACGGTTACCTTATTGTCACGTGTACCGCATATACGCATGCACGGAGTGACGTTTCAAACCGTCGACCAGTTTAACGTATCGTAGACCCGATAAGCAGGGCGTCACGGGCGTTAGGGGCTATTCAGAAAGGACGTCCTTAAGCATACGCAGTCCAATTTTGAGCAAGGGGGCCATCCAGAAATGCTGTCAGTGTGATATCACGTTTTCATACCTGCAAATGATAAAATAAGTCCGCTTTTCATGCAAGGTTTATCAATGCAGTGTTCCGTGTAAAGTTGTTTTAAAATTCTTAAAAAAGTGCGCACATTAAATAAAATTATGACTGGGCAGAATGTTCATGGACTGACGCAGGGTACCCCCAAAGCTTGAAAACCTGGAGAAGTCAGGGAAGAATGGATTGTTTTGGAAAATTAAGGGAAATTCACGTACCTGTATAGTCATGGTGTTGCAACTCAAAAGTAATGCTTCTACATGGTTAGCTCAATGGCCATTTCACGATTTACGAGTATCAATTTGCAAAATTTGCCACGTTTTCCTAGAACAAATTTGCAAAATTCTCCAAGTTTTCCGCAACATTTTCCACAATTTCTGAAGTCAAAATTTCAAAATTTGCCATGTTTTCCGAGGACAAAATTTTTCACATTTTCCGAGGACAAAAATTCCCACGTTTTTCGAGGACATATTTTCAGCATTTTCCAAATACAAAAATGTCAAATTTTTAATAAAATGTTCAAAATTTTGATTTTAAACTTTTGCAAAATATGTTCCTGTGTCGATTTTGCAAAATAGTCTATAACATTTTTTGACAGTGTTATTGGTTAGGGAAGTTTTTGTAAATCAGGAAAATTTAGGGAATATATGTTTGAGCACATGAAATTTTTGTTTTACCTATAAGCTTATTTCTGGATGGAAATGGAAATCAAAGGAGATTCCTGATTAGTTTCCATTTCTTAAAAAGTCAATTATGCTTAAAACTAAAATGGTTACCAAACATTTGATCGTAGTATTTTCTGCTGAATTAAGTGTATCACTTATTTCTTATTTTTTTTCATTTGTGTGGGTTTCCCGCGAATTTCAAATTTACTGTAATTTTGCCACATTACTGCGCTTATGCGTATGCACAGGGTGACGTTACAGTAACGTTGAAAGTACCATGTTGACGTCTGATACTTTTAAAAAAGATCCTCACTATGTACGATAAACAGCTCAAACTTCGATACGTTATTACAACGTCACGTCCGCACCTGCGCATAAGCGCGGTCAACTCACAAGAAATTCATCGTTTTTCTTGACAACAACAGCCAGTTATAGTAGGACACAATCCCAGAGAGTCTCAGTTGAAAATACACTGTTAAACTGATCATATGATATATTTCACTTTCTGTTAATTAATCGACTCTGGAAATCGATGAGGATTAATCAGGAAGTTTTGAAATTCAATTGCCTAACGTGGAGGAGGTTCGATTCTTTGTGAGATCGACCTGACTCCCAAGATGGTGGGTGATACTGTGAAAAACTGGGTGTCCGATCTGCTAAAACCGGCGAACTTCCTGCAACGATATTGACCGCACTAAACAAATACCGTATAACAAACTACTGCTAAATCTCTCTCCTAGGTATATAAATGTTTCATGGACCTGTAAAAATCTGATAATCTTGGGCATATGAACTTTTATCCTTCTACCAGGTGATATGTTAATGCATTTGGCAGTGTTCTAAATAATAGTAAATATATAATAGCCTTAAATAATAGATTTCACAATTGCCTCTACCAAGTGATATGTTAATGCATTTGGTAATCATAGCGTTCTGAATTGAATGTAATTACACAAGCTGCAATTTTAAGACTTTATAACTAACAGCACAACACGCACTAAATGATGTACATGTACTATATACTCATTCACTAGCAATTAAAGGTTGAAATTCTTGACTGAAATGTTTAAAAAATGGTCAATTATATCGATCTACAGAAAGCAGATTAGTATTTAAATTTAATTATGTTTGCAAGGATTAACGATTCAATGTTCAACGATCCATGATCGATAAATGGTCTGCCCTTCTAGCTTATACCTTTTAGTATATTCTATTCTAAATTCTATATTCCCACCACTAAACAAACTTACCCATTTCAAACTCTAACATAAACATTTCCAATTCATCGCTCGTATACCTTCAAAAACCATGGAAAATTGACCTATTTTTCGACACCATACATTATTATCATTTATTATATCGATGCGCACTCCAAAAAATGTGCCATTGGGAGGTTTTGCCAAAGTGGCATGAACAGTGCAGGCAAATTCAACATTTTCATCATGGTTTCTTTTTTATTGCAACACGATTTAAGTACACCTGGATTCAGAGGAAGGTTTAGATAATATATATGTAAGTTGTAACGTTTCAAGTTCACATCCTTTGAATAGCCTCTCCCTTTACGACCCTCCCTACCTTAAAACCCAAACATTCTTCCACTGGCACCTGCTCCATGCCACGCAGAGTTCCCTCCAAAACCTCGCATCTGCACACCACATGCTGGACATCCTCCTCCCCTCCCCCATAGGTCACAAACTGCACTTATCAGACGAAATTAGACAGCCATCTTTTAGGCTCTAGAGATTCCGCCCTGGCCCTAAACAGCAACGTGCTGGCAAAATTGTTGTCATATATCAGTTCCCTACTGATTTCTCTTTTCTTGCCATATATCTCCAATGTGCTTTTTAATGCCTTTCCCTCTCTCGATACCCTGGCCTCCCAAGCATACACTAACTTCTTTATCGCTCTCTCCGACTTCAGCCATGAACCTGTAGTTCTTGCGTCCAAACCTAACCTATTACCGAACTTTCTGACTCTTGTCTACCGTTTTGCCTTCCACCCCTGTCCCCTCACCAACTCCAGTACCTGCCCCACTAGGAAGTTCTTCCCCATCTTCCAAAGCCATTGTAAATAGGCTTCCTTTGCCACCATTTTCCTTGCTTCAAACCCAGACAAACTCATATCCCCCCTGCAAAGCTTCGACAGCCGTAAATCTGCTCGCCCCCAGAGCCATCCGTGCATTAGTCCTCTGCATCCTATCCAATTTTTGGTTCACTCCGGGCGTGTAACAAAACACCTCATTTCCATACATGATAGCTAGAACACTAACCCTTTTCCATACCCCTCTGATAATCCCATATTGTGAGAAGGACTGGAAAGCTAGTTTATGCAGTAGACCTCCCATCCTTCTACCCTTTTTGAGAATCCTATCCTCCATACCCAAAAAGTACTTTTTCTCTTTGTTGAACAGCACCCTTAGGTACTCAAAGCTGTCTATCAATCTTACGACTAACCCATTAAGGGATCACCCCTTATTCTCCCCCTCCTCTTTATTTATTACTAGTATCCCCAACTTATCCTTCCTAAATTTTAAATCAAAGTCCCTTTCGAACTACCCCATTATTTCCAAGAGCTTCTGCATGTCCTGTCTGTCATCAGACAACAGAGAGACATCATCTCAAAACATCAAACTTGGTAACCAGTTCGCCCTAATGTGGTATCCCAATTTAGAGCTTCTCAACTGGACCCCCAGCTAATTTATATGCATCAAAAATAACAGTGGAGATAGAGGGCATCCCTGATGCAACTCTCTGTTTTTCAGCATCCTTTTTGTTTTGTCCCCGCCTACTGGATTATATATCTAGTCCTCTCAACCCTTATGTACTAGCCTATTTCTTGTGGTGTTTCAATCCTCTGGTACCTCTCCAACCTTCAACGTTATGTTAAACACTTCCCTTAACATCCTTCGCCTCCCCTCTCCCTGATGATGCAGGAAATTTTTTGGTATACTATCCTCCCAATGTCTTCCTGGTATCCCTCTTTAAACAGTCCCTGATATGCACTGTGAGCCATTTTCTTGCAATGATGGCCCCCTTGGCCTCTTGCATCAATATTGCCCTTGACCTTTTCCTCCCTCTTCCATGCCACCAATATCCCCCATGTGCTTCCCCCTGCCCTAATGCTGTCTCTCCATGTGGTGTACTCAGCTTGTCTACTCTAGAATGTACAGCCAATACTGTCTATATATTCGTATAAAGACATGTCCTCCCAAATTGCCCATCTTTTGCATCTCATCCATCTAGGCCCTTGAATTTTTTTCACCTGACCTGCCTCTAGACTCAACCAAATTAACTTATGGTCCGATGCTAGTCCTACCTTATTAGAGTCATCCACACTCACCTCATCTACCTTAGTTATCACCTTATGTTCATTCAGCAGGTAATCCAGGTTGTATGCTACTAAACCATTGGTCCAAGTGCGCTTTTTCACACATTCCGGTAACAAGTTCCCTATTATTAGGTTATTATCCTACGAGAAGTTTCTTGACAATTTCCCATTCCCTTTATCCTGACCATCTAACTCCTGCATATGCACATTAAAATCCCCAAGCAAGACAATTGCATATTTTTTAACCTTAGATAGTCCATGTCTCTTTGCAGACAGTCATAAATCTCTTGATTTCATCTTACTTTTGTGACTTTCACCGCCATATTTAAAGCCCCCACTGCTATTCTACCACTTGTGCCGTGGCACTTGTGGCCATTAAGGGGAGAAATGGGGAATCTAGGAAATTTAAAAAATTGCCAAAGTCGGATGGTTTAGGGGATAGAGGGGAGGACACTAATGTAGAGAGAAAGGGGAGGGCAAAGTAATAGGTCTTAGCAGAGGACTCTTTGGCCGAACAAGCACAGGGGGCACTAATGACAGTGGTGTGCAAAAATGATAAGGTGTGGGTGATTGTCAACACAGCAGCTGGGGGTACTACGATACAACAGTTTTATGAATACGGGGGTCAGCAGAAGATTTGCAGCGGGAACACAAAGTAGGTGCTGCTACATTTAGGTACGAACGACTTGCTGAGGGAGCCAGTGGAGAATATAGTTAAGGCATATAAAGAGGTTATTGAAGGGTTGACGGCTAAGAATGGGAAATGGTAATCTCCGGAATACTTCCAAAGGCTGGGGTTAGACCAAAGGCAAGAGAGTTACACATCAAGTTGAGGGAGTTGTGCTATAATGAGCATGTGCTGTACATGGACAACTGGAAATACTACGATGAACATGGGGAGTAATTTCAGAGGGATGAGTTGCACCTGACAGAAGCAGGCAGCATAATCCTGGCAAAGAGATGGGGATGGATAGCAGAGAAATAAGTGGGCCAAAAAACAAATGGGAACGCTGCAACCCAGGCCAAGGGGGTCTACAGTAGGGAATAGGGAAACTCACAAAAGGTCCGAAGGGGTACGATAAGGTGAAAGACAAGCAGGTTTACTGTGAGGACATGAAGGAAAGGGGCTTCATAACGGATACGGATAAAGGGCAAGGGAGTGGAAACGGTGAATCTCGGAGAGGTGTTCCGCTAAAAATAGCATTTGCAGATTTGAATAAGTTGCGTAATATTGCAAAATGTCAGGATGTAGATCAAATAGTTAGTAAAGGAAGGATTGATATCTTAGGGTTGGCAGAAACACATCTGCGGGGGAAGGAATCTTCAGCGGACATAGACGGGGTCGACACGGCGAAGGTACTCTCTAGAAATAGGAGGAGAAAAGTAAAGGTGGGGTGAGGATAGCTTAGTGCTCGAAGCTAAAATTAAAAGAGTATTTCTGTGGGGGAAGAATGTACATGTGGATGATGGTACATGGCAGAAGTGGTAGAATAGCAGTGAAGGTTTTATATATGGCGGTAATAGGCACAAAAGTAGGATTAAATCAAGGGATTTATGACTGTCTGCGAAGAAACGTGGACTATCTAAGGTTAAAAAGGTATGCAATTGTCTTGTTTGGGGATTTTAATGTGCATATGCAGAAGTTAGATAGTCAGGATAAAGGGAATGGCAAATTGTCAAGGAACTTCTCGTAGGTTAATAATCGAATAATAGGAAACTTGTTACCGGAATGTGTGGGAAAGCGCACTTGGACCAATGGTTTAGTGGCATACAACCTGGATTACCTGCTGAATGAACATCAGGTGATAACTAAGGTAGGGAAGGTGAGTGTGGATGACTCTAATAAGGTGGGACTAGCATCAGACCATAAGTTAATTTGGTTGAGTCTAGAGGCAGGTCAGGTCTCAAAACTTCAAGGGCCTTGATGGATGGGATGCAAAAGATGGGCAATTTGGGAGGACATGTCTTTATACGAATATATAGACAGTATTGACTGTACATTAAAGGGTAGACAAGCTGAGTTCCCCACATGGAGGGACAGCATTAGGGAAGGGGGGAAGCACATGTGGGATATCGGTAGCATGGAAGAGGAAGGGAAAGGTCAAGGGCAATATTGACACAAGAGGCAAAGGGGGCCATCATTGCAAGGAAACTGGCTTGCAGTGCATATCAGGTACTGCTTAAACAGGGATACAAGGAAGACATTAGGAGGATAGTATACAAATAAATTCCTGCATCATCAGGGAGAGGGGAGGCGAAGGATGTTAAGGGAAGTGTTCAACATAACATTGAAGGTTGGAGAGGTACCAGAGGATTAAAAGACCACAAGAAATAGACTAGTGCATAATGGTAATGGCAAAGACGAAATTGAATTAAGAAGCTACCGGCCAGTGGTCATCAGTAACGGTTTGTAAAAGCACTATGCAGGACTGCTCAGGGACAGATTACAGCTGGAACTGGAATCAGGGGTGGGGAGGTTAGTAGACTTTCTGCACAGATTCAGGAAAGGCAGAAGGGGCAGTGACAACCTGTTTGTGCTCACTTAATTGATAGAGTTTGCAGGGAATTGGAGAAGTACATTGCGTTTATTGCTTTCCTGGACATTAAAGGGGCTTTTGATAACGTAAAAAGGGAACACCTGTGGCAAATAATGGTAAGCTATAAAAAATTCGGAGTGGCTGGTAAGGGCCATAAGATCACTGTATGAGTGGACTAGATATATTATCCAGTCGGGGAAGGACAAAACAAAAGGGATGCTGGTAAACAGAGGGGTGCATCAGGGATGCCCTCTATCTCCACTGTTATTTTTGGTGTAAATAAATGAGCTAGGGGTCCGGTTTAGAAGCTCTAAATTGGGATACCGCATTGGGGCGAACTGGTTACTAAGTTTGATGTCTTGTGATGATGTCTCTCTGTTGTCAGATGACAGACAGGACATGCAGAAGCTCTTGGATATAAAGAGGTAGTACGGAAGGGACTTTGAGTGGAAATTTGGAGAGGATAAGTTGGGGATACTAGTAATAAATGAAGAGGAGGGGGAGAATAAGGGGTAGTCCCTTAATGGGTTAGTCATAAGATTGATAGACAGCTATGAGTACCTTAGGGTGCTGTTCAACAAAGAGAAAAAGTACTTGTTGGGTACGGAGGATAGGATTCTCAAAAAGGGTAGAAGGATGGTAGGTCTACTGCGTAAACTAGCTTTCCAGTCCTTCTCACAATATGGGATTATCAGAGGGGTATGGAAGGGGGTTGGTGTTTCAGCGATCATGTATGGAAATGAGGTGTTGTGTTACATGGCCAGAATGAACCAAGAATTGCATAGGAGGCAGAAGACCAATGCACGGATGGCTCTGGGGGCGAACAGATTTACGGCTGTTGAAGCTCCGCAGGGGGATATGGGTTGGTCTGGGTTTGAAGCAAGGGAAATGGTAGCAAACGGGGCCTATTTACAAAGGCTTTGGAAGATGCTGAAGAACTTCCCAGTGAGCAGGTACAGAAGTTTGTGATGGGACAGGGGTGGAAGGCAAAACGGTTGACAAGAGTCAGAAAGTTTGGTGATAGGTTAGGTTAGGACGCAAGAACTACTGGTTCATGGCCGGAGTTGGAGGGAGCGATGAAGAAGTTCGTGTGTGCTTGGGGAGGCCAGGGTATGGAGAGAGAGCAAGGCATCACAAAGCACATTGGAGATATATGGCAATAAAATAGAAATCAGTAGGGAACTGATAATTGACATTACATGTGCCAGCGCACTGCTGTTTAGGGCCAGGGCAGGATCTCTAGTGACCAACAAACAGCTGTCTTAGTTTGTCCGATAAATGAGTATGTGACCTATGCGGAGCGGGGCAGGAGGATGTTCAACATGTGATGTGCAGATGCTGGGCCTTGGAGTGAACTCGGCATGGTATAGAGCTGGTGCCAGTGGAAGAATGCTTGGGAATCAAGGTAGGAGGGTCGTAATGGGAAAGGCTATTTAAAGGGCAAAATGCTTATTGGGGAAGTGGTGGACATTAGATCAGGATGTGGCACAGCAAGGAGATGCAAATATGCGAAGGGCGGAGCAGCGTGGAGCAGGGCAACTAACTGTGGGGCAAGGATGAAGCAGTGATGTGTGGGGAATGAACCCTCTGTAATGACCCTGCTGCCAACCAGGGTCCGAAATAACCGGATACACGACTCCGCAGGTAAAATTCAAACCGTTTATT
>JAQGAO010008222.1:0-10546 GCA_034697705.1 Ommatoiulus sabulosus | reverse complement strand
TCATTATTGGCCAAACGATTTTGGGAAACGCCCAAAGAAAATAAAACAACCAATGAGACAGAGCAAGACTGCGAGCAGTGTTGCCATACTGTGGTGATTCGAAAACTGTCGAAAAATAGGCCTTATTTCCAGCTACTGCCAAGGTGCTTTTGGGATTTGAAGCTGTAGATTTGTGTAATAATGTATGTACTAGGTATTTAATATTTATTTTTCTTGCTGTAAGCTTGCATAAAATTTGAATGAAATGTTTTCCTGTTTTAGGACAATATAGAATATGCTGATTCCGATTATAATTCAGTCCTTGAGCAGGACCTCAACAAGATTAGGTATAAATTATACTGTACATTCTATGCAGATTAAAAATGCTTGACTATCATCACTTGGACCAAATAGTCCCCCTGCAAAATACAATAAGAGTTTATTAGTTGCTTCAATAACATGTCACGATTAATATTCCTCTTCGTTTTCTAGCAAATAGACACGACACAATCTCATCTTTAGGATGCAGACTTCAGCTTTGCCAACCTAGTAGTACATTCACACAAGCAAATCATCACCGCAAAATTACAGCCATAGATCCTGCAATAATAAATTTCATCGCTCCTTCAGGAACACTACAGGCGCAGTCATTTCAAAATGTGATTCCCAACCGCCATTTAGAAACCTGCATTAGGCCTACTCATGGAAGCCTCTGTAACATTAACAAAATCAGTTTACGGTTGCCTGGATTGAATAAGCCTCATGATTTCATTAATCTTGTGCCCTTCAATTACCTCGGTCACCTGCCGCTGGAGAAGAACTTGCCCCCTATCATCCACCAAGAGAAGTTGGAACCAAATCCTGGAGTGGAAATCAGAGAACCATCTAGCATTCGCACCAATTTGGAAAAATTTGCTGCTAGACTCATTCAAATTCGAAAAAAGAAAATGAAGAAGCATAAGTTGCGGAAGCTACGCAAGAGAATGTTTTTTGAATGGGAAAAAATTAAACAGCGGCGTGCAGCAAGAAGGGAAAAACATTTCGTTGATTGCCAACTAGCACGTATAAAAAATGCCGAAGATTTCATTGCAGAAGAGTGGGTAAATGAATACTTAAGGAAAGCCACTACTGATCCTGACACATTGATTGTTAAGAAACCAATACCACCAAGACCAACTAAATACGTCTTTTAACTAATAAAATATTGCTACTTTGAAAATACATTCACAAACAAGTTGTACAGTAGTTTAAGAATAAACTCCATGCATATAATGTGTACACATTTTGTTGTCAGAGGCTGCAATTAGTTACATTCACTTAGATACCGAAATATTAAGTAGTTTTGGAACAGGAACTAAATTAAAACAATTTTTGTAGATGTCATCTCATTTTTAGGGGGCACCATAATCCCCATTCAAGTGCCAAAAATTGTCACTTATGATTGCACTGATGTCAGATGTCCTGCTTAACATACTGTTCAAGAAGCAGTTACCTCATTACCAAATGCAGGAAGCTTAGTACTTGGAATTGTTACAGTAATTAAATTTAGCAATGTGCAGGGCAGGCTGTTGTGCAAGGCACAATAGGGATGCAATATGTTAAATTATAGTTTACTATGATAGGGATACTCAGAAAGAAGCCTTTCCAATGCCACTAGTGACAGTTATTAAGTTGTGTTCAAATGTGACTTATTTGTTTCAAGATTACCAACATTTTAAACCATTGATTAATCCTTTTGCACACATTTTTGCCAAAAGTGCAATTTGAAGTTTCTTTCCAAGTATCACTATTATCCTATATGATTGGATGAGATCTTTAGGGATTATGGTCATTATCAAGAATTGCGTTTTAACAATAATGAAGTAAAATTAGATCATACTAAAAGTACAGTTGGCAAATAATAAAAGGCATGAGTAGAAACAAATTAACAGTTTGTAAAATTAATTTATTATGCAGTTTGTTGCAATGTAATTACCAAAATATAGAGAACAACATTATATGACTCATTTTAAAGTAGAAACATCTGCTGATACATTTGTATTAGCATTTACTGCTTAGATTTTTTACTTGATTTGGATTTCTTATTACCAAGCTTTTCTCCTTTTCCCTTGCTTTGGCTTTTAGACTTCTGGTTATTTTTCTGTTGAGATTTTTTGTTAGACTTGTCCTGTTTTACTTTTTCATTCTGTTTGGTTGGTTTTTCTTTGTTGGATTCAGCTTTGGGTTGTTCTTCAGTCTTCTGGATTTCCTCAGTTTCTTCCACCACGTTTTCTTGACTTTCAGGGAGAACTTCCTTAACACTGGGATCAGCAACCTGGTTACATCTTTCAGTTTCTTGGCTTTTTAAGTTGCAACTAGTTGAGGGAATTACTGTGAAAATTAAATAAGAATTAGTTGCTAGCAATGATATCCCATTTTCCACAGCAAGAAACTTAATAAAAAAAACCTCGTTTGACAATCCTCTTAACGATCTTTGGTCTAATGGACATCCTTGTAGCACACTCAGCTTGTCCAAATTCCAGATCCTCTTCCATAGCACTTTGGGCCATAGACCAAGGGCAGGAGCAAGGAGTAGGCTTTGCCCTGGGGCACCGCTTAACGCTTGGGTATCTCATTAATCTGAACAAGAGAAGAAAAATTAGTTCCTTTAATTTAGTAGTCAACACCTCGTTTTTTGTACTCACCTTTTGGCCTTTTTAAAGCCACATTCTGCTGGAGCATCGACGTTTTCCACTGTCTCTTCAATTTCTTCTTTAGGATAAGTGATGTACTCGGTTTCCTCTACAAACTCCGTCTCTGCATCAGTTTCCGCTTCTTCTACAGCCTGCTCAGACTCCTCTAATATCTGCTCAAAAATCATGTTTTCTTCAACACTTTGTCCATTTTCATTATGGCCTCCTAATGTTGCATAGCAGACAAGGGACAGTAGCAGGATAAACACGCAGAAATTTGCAGTCATTTTTATCTATAAGAATCAATAACACTTACTTAGAGATACAAGATAAGAGAAAAATTAAGAATTATTTTGTAAATAATGTATACAACATTAACATGTTCTAGAGATACAAGATAGAGAAACATTAAGAATTATATAGTAAATAATGTATACAACATTAACATGTTCTTACCAACTATTTGTAGCTCGCAGGAAAGCAGCACGATGAAGCTCAAGTGGAACTGTGATTGAATCATGAAATCTGATAACCTTATATACCGAAATCCTGGAATTTGTTAATAACATTCCTTAATGATTGGCATAGTGTGGAATTTAAATTTATCGCTTCATATATTTCCATATATGCAATCATGGTATGTATGCAAAATTATACTCCAAAGTTGTTGGTCAAGGTTGTGTTAATTTAAATTTGCATGAAATATGATCTCGCTTCAGGCATTACAGCTTTTCTCGCATGGCATTTTTGCGCAATTTCTAACATTGGATGCAATTTTAAATTTCCCGCAACAATTGGTAGCAGACGATACCATTTCGTCATAATCAAGAGCGCCGTTGTTGAAAATTGGATCAGTAATTTCCTAAACTTTTAGCAGCGTGGTCTGGCACGATTCGATATTTGGATGGAAGGTATTTTCTACTTTTATTTCAAATTAGATTAGTATCGTGAAAAAACATTTCTTGCTTAAGACAGGTAAGAGATTTTTAACACCGATATTAACTCCTTATTTAGTGTGATATGAGCTGAAATAATATTCGAAATGAGTAAAGTTTACAGGGTGCCATCGAGGTTTTTGTGCACGTGTTCGATCGGCTCTATTTTACATAGCCAAAACATATAAAAACATGTCATGTCCTCTCTTTTATCTTGATAAATACCAATGTCAATTATAACCATAGCAATCGTTTGTCATATATCGGTTAATCCTTGAAATCCTCATTATGGACACCACATTAAGTTCGATGGACTATGGTAACAATCGTTGTAAATATCCATCTTGCTATAATGTTGCTATAGGCTTGTCAGGATAGAAAATGGTGGGGTCTAAGTAAAAGACGAAGATTATTATATATGTTGTATAGTCAGATCTGATTGATCTGCCATCATTGATCTACGTGATTCAGTCATAGAAATTAATAAACATTGGTTACATTTTTTATTTTCAGAATGCCTGATGATTGCTATTTCCCAGAAAACGATGAAAAGGATGACAGTGATATGGAATTCGACTTGAATCATACACCTTCACCACTTATGAATACCAACAGTAATGAAATATAAATTTGTATTTTGTAAATACCACAAGGCAAATTTATGATGGCTGATGTTTGTTTCATTTCAGTTTTTTCTGCCTCTGTCAATCAAGGTGGACTATACAATGAAGACAGCAGTGATGAAGCACCAGATGACATAACGTTTGAAACAAGTAAAACAAGTGCTTTACAAGAAATTAAAGATGCCTTTGAGTCTGTCAGGCAACAGAAGCAGATTCAAAAGGAAAAAAGACAGAAAAAACAAGAACTTTTAGCAGCACAGAAACTCAAAAAAGTGCATACAATTCTGAGTTTCAGTCGAATAAATGATTGATCGAAATAATTGTTAATCCATTGGATTTTGTCCTTTTTGAACAGAAACAAAGACTGGACGAGTTGGCATCGAAGAAATTGCCAGATGATATTTTGCATGCCATAGCAAATATACATAAATCTGAAAATGATGATGCATTAGAGGAAACTACACAAGACCAAGCGTCTTCAAGTGCTAACCATGGCCAAGCATCTACAAGTGCTAACCATGACCAAGCATCTTCTAGTGCTAACCATGATCTAGCAGAACAAGCTCCTCACCCTAGTACCATCTCCAAAAAAAAAAGAAAGTGGCGAAACAAAAGAGCACAATTATTTAAACCAGCTGGTAAGTAAGCTGAATTATATAAATTTGAAAACTTGTTTGGAATTCAATTGTGAAAACCATATTTACCTGTTCTTTTGCCCATGTTATGTGTGCTTGAAAAGTTTTGTTTTTATGTAGCTATTTTTATAATAATAATGTGATAAATGACAAACAGTGGTTACAATTAATTTTTGGGGGAATGTTTCATGTAATTTTCTTATTAATGCTATTTTTTATCTTCATTAGGGGAACTCCCACCGAAAGAAACTCTGGATTTCATACACATGAACTCAAAGTAATTTGATGGCTGTATAATCAATAAAGTGAATTTATTTTAAGGATTAGTAATTAAACATCTGCATATTGTTTGTTTAAGGACAACCGAATTCCACGTGAGTGTATTAGAGAAGAAAGTAGACAACGTAGTTGCCAAAGCTGTGCTATTGAGAGACTTGAAAAATAAGCTGATCTTTGGAAATGTTAAAAAGCGCGAGCCAGGTAAGATACATTAGATTTGCTTACATTGAGGAAAGAAGGGCGTGTGGTGCCCCAATTTCCATAGAAAAAGGGCATGGAATAGTATTAAACATGATATCATTTTTTAATTATTTCACTGTTAACCACTACATGTGATAGGATAAGGAAAAAAAGTTGGAAAAGTGGTATGGTTGGAAAATGGCATCGTTTAAACTGTAAATGGGTATTCACCCACTTATCATTTTGTGACCAACAGAATACCATTAACTCCATTTATGTGCATTTGTGATGGTCGAATTTCTTGTGCTTACTAATTGCTGATTGCTGTTAATTGCATACTTACAGCTTGGAGAACTGCAGCCAAATTAGCCAAACGAGACGCCGTTAGAGCGAATAATATACATAAGATGAAATAAAAGACTTCAAACAATTTTACGTGTAGTGTATTTTATAAACAAGTACAATAGTAATAATAGTAAGATTAGCTAATGAACAAATTATTTGGTCCGGTATTTGCATTTGACAATGATCTATTTTCTATGTCAGCTATTTACAATCTTTTTTCATAAACTGCACACTGACTGTGACACCAAAAATTAAGAAAGTTAGGCATAATGTCTAGAAATATGGCATGTTCAAAAAGTTCTATTTTTTAAAATGTGAATTGCGAGAAATGAAATGTTTTAATTTGTCAGTCCATTTACTTTCAATTTGAAATTTTCCTTTTTAAAAAAGGGATTTCGTTTTCATTTGTACCGGCATTAGCTTTTTATGAAAAATGAATGTGCATTTTTCATATACATGAAGTTCTGTTAAAGTTTGCACACTGCACATGTCAATATGTGCATATTGAAAATTCCAAAGTTGTGCATTATAATCTAAATGAAATTATTAGAAAATGTTATGTAGGTTATATCATTATACATGTAAATAGATGAGCAACATTCCAATTTCACATTCTCCAGCACTTCAAAAGCGGCAATAGCTGTAGTCCGCAGTCCCCAATATGCCATTAGCATGGGAAAAGTATGCGTAATATTACGTCATTATTATACTATGTATTATGTATACTGTGGCATGGGACACTAGATGGCGCCTAAGGTACTAGAAATGTTGAGCCTTAAAAAAAAACGTAGTGTAGTTTCGAATGGGGTGAAGAGACCAGCATAAGGAGAAGGTGCTTTTAAAGCCCCTAGGAAATTTGGTAAGCTTAACGGTTCAAGTAAATTATATGTCCAATAATAAACAGCAGAAAGGTCAAAGTTGATCTCATGACACCCTTGCTGTTGCCCAGTCATATCCTTAATGGGGGAGTCAAGATTAGTTCATGCCCCTGGCAATGGAAGTTTGTGCAATTAAAAGTAGTTTATGGCTTAGTTTCAAACGACATTAAAGGCCCTTTGGATTAGATAAAGGACCTTGTCTGCCTATTTACCTCCACAAGTTTTATGAATCGCCATAAAATTCTAATTAAAACAGTTGAGTAATTTTATTGGCAAGTCGTTGGACGCCTGGCTGCCCTATTTTTATAACAATTCAACTTTACAGAAAGTATTTATTGATAATCCTTCCTCGAGACATTTAATTAAAGTGGCTTGAAGTGTAATCTTAATTTTTTCATCATCAAGTGGTCGGGGTAGGTAAGAAATGCGTGTACTTTCTCGGAGTCTTTACATGTACTGAGTATATAGTAATACACGACCATGTAGGTAATTGTATTAATAGAATTACCTGGTCGTGTACTCCTAAAGACTTACCGTACAGAAAGTATTTCTTAGTCTGTTCAGTTTTTATGCCTGTAGATTTTTTCAAATACATTGCTTCTACCATTGATAAAAACTCATTACAATGTAAATTACATTAACTTACTTTTTCGGGGGGGGGGATAAAAAAATCAGAATATTAATCATGGTAAAGTGCAATAAAATTAAATAAAAGTTAGTTTCTTAAAGCAAACAATGACAGTAAAATCGCAAAAATGTAAATTACTGCAGTTAGCTAATTCCAGTCAGTACAATCAGCTGAGTACAATACTGTAACATTATTATAGCACTTTATAAAACCACAGATTTCAATTTATAAATCCGGAACAAGTTTTTTTTGCGTTTTGGCAATTTTTAGTGGACAAAGTAGTTTACACAATTTACACAAAGTACAGCAGGCGCGACTCAAGATGTAAAGAAAACGTGGATTGCATGCAGAACATAAAAGTTCAACTGATTCGAGGTCGTGCATGGGAATTTGTTTCGATTATGGTAATTTTTTTTCATATCGATAAACAAGGGAAATACAGGTCTCCAATTGACATGTGTACTGTACAGTGGGTACTTCAAAAGTTAGCATTCGAATGACCTTTGCATAACGGTTATGAATAACGTTTAGCCCTCAAAGTTTGTTATAAGTCCCTAATACATTATTCCATTCCATGCAGCAATTTTTGATTTATTTGTAATTATGCACCGAGTTTCTATTGTTTCCTCTGATCTGTTCCACCCGGTACAAAATAATGCAACCAGCAAACATGATACATATTAAATGAGTTACACCTTGGAATCCTGAAACTGTCCCTTCATAAATCTGACAATATACAGTATATTGCATGTTGCTTTGTCCATGAATTTGCAATATTCTTCTAGCGGACTTGTGCTAAATATTTCGGTTCCTCCACGCTCGCGCCGTTTTGCCCATTATTTTCATGGCAAACAAATGGCCTGACCATTTTTGGCAAGGTGGACGTCCGAGCTTCAGTGGTCTGTACTTTATTAACAGACTTGAGACTTCTCGAACATTGTCCAACTCGGATATAAAAGCCAAAGGTGGGCACGGCATGTTCTTGGCAAGGTCCCGAAACTCTTAAATTCAAGAGAAATACAAGAAAGTAGTGCATTAAACAGTCTTTTAAAAGTAGGGGTGCACCTATTTCCAAAGTGGTCCAATGACCACAGCACTCGCAGAAAAGAGGCCCATTTTTCTTTGAACTGAAGTACTGAAACTCTTGACTCGGACCACTGCTGCTCGCCACTGAATTCATTCTTCATTAACCTCGTTGCCTGTCAGCAGTTGCACAGCGTGATTAACGCGTGGCCCCAATGGTCATTTCCTGCTGCGCTCGGACGTTGTTCTACCGTTCAGCTCCCATTTCTCATTTTCAATTGAGCCCCTGAAAAAGTGTCGAAGTGAAGGGCCGAGCTGCGTATTTATCTAAACCCATTCTTTCCGAGCAGCGTGGAAGCATTCGCGTGCAACGCATCATCGCGTCCTCACAGCTAGCCACTGGCCAGTCGAAAATTTAAACTGACCCCTGCGATTCTAGCACAATAGTACCCAGCGCGGCTACCCACCCATTTGAAACGTAATAGCCAATTCCAAATGCATTTACATACCTACATTTCCAAAACGTGAGGCCAACAAGACTCAACTTGCATCACAACATTTCCTATATAGGTGAAACGTTGATCATGAAGGAGTTTATACAATTTGATACTATAAGCGTGCCAAAGAATTACGCGCAACAATAGTGAATTTCTAAAAAAAAAGACGAATAAAGTTAATTAATCATGAGGAAATAAATTATATATTACTAAAATATTGTGCATTTGGCTTGCATGTCAAATAATATTTCAAAATCGAATCTTTTTAATGTATTTTACGAAACCACGTGCAACGTGCCACATGTCGAACCTTGTGTGATTTCAAAAAAATCAAACCGTGGTTCGTATTATCAGAAGTGATACAAAATATGTCTTCAGCAAGCAAAACTAAAGTTCCATCGAAGTTGAGATGAACACGTACATTATATGAATGGGAAAGTGCTACAACTTTAATCAAGGAATTTCCCGTTATAAAGTACATTTTCAATCAAATTTTCTAAAGTTTAATTGTTTTAGTGAAACATAGCACTAATGTTTGGGAACTCGAAAATTCATTCTTTCAGCCGAAAATTTGTAACATCCGAATTCGGTATGTATCCGAATTTCGTCCGAATAGGACGTGGACTGCATGGAAAGAGTTCGTATTATCAGAAATTCATGTAAAGCGAGTTCTTCTTAATAAGGTTCCATTGTATCGTGTTTTATATAGTAAATAATAAATATGTTTATTATTTACTTTATACGTCAACATGATGCATACAGATGGATTATTCCAAGAGCTGTACAGTTCGTGATGACTGTAAGAAGACATGTAAATTTCAGTAATGGTAAAATTTACAGACTTTAATTTTGATAAAGTCCATTATATGAAAGAAAAAAAAGCATGATCTGCGTGTATATACAGTACAGATGACGACAAAACACGTACATTGCAGGGAAGAAAAGCATTGAACTTATGATTCTAGAATCTAGATAAATGCTATGTGAACTGCTAGGACAGTTGCTTTTTGATGGATACTCTCTTAGTATTGTAGTTGTTTCGAGCACTCGATGTGTGTTCACCTTATAAGGTCATTTTGCTATTTTGAAGAGCATTTAACCTATCCGTCCCTGGAGGGTCTTTCCCCACCCCCATTACTGCAGTGTCGCGTTGTGCCCAATTTGAGCACGAGTTTCAGGTCCGAGGACCTCCTGATCTGCCACTCCCCTAGCTTTGCCGGGCTTAACTATCCTGTTTACCTGGGAGCGGTGGCTCTATTAAAACAATGGCAAATGGACAGCACAAAGGACCCTTACAGCTCAATTTGTCCTGACCCCTTACTGGACTACACCTGAAGCCCCCTAATCAGTCGGTTTTTTGCCTTTGAAACTTTGAAATCTTGCCGAAACCTATCTCGTTACTGTTGCCATTCCTTTAGGGCCCCGCCCATTTCAAACATAAAACTCCATTCACTAAAGTCGTTTCACTTTTCAGAATCGTATAAAACTCGTCGCTCAGCTCGATACCTCCAAAATAAATTGACTGCTAATTCGCACTGCATTAAACCTGCTCGACGACGCGTCGGGGGTAAAATGAGACGACTGGGAACCATATATCAATAGCCCCAATAAAATCATTTGAATTTCATTAGCACACGTCTGCACACTTCGTCTAAGTACTACCATTAAACGTGCATGCGAGCACCAATAAATGGAATTTGGGACGAATTTAAATTTTTTCAAATACATGTAGATTATGGTAATGATGATTGTGATAGACATTGCGATCGAAACTTTTAATAATTTGCAAAGAGAGGTACAGTGAGGGAAAAAAGTCTTTCAACACCCTAAAAATTTCGAATAACTTAATAAATAATTACATTTTTGCAATAA
>JAQGAO010008221.1:0-10546 GCA_034697705.1 Ommatoiulus sabulosus | reverse complement strand
TCAGAACCATAGTTCAAACCCTCTTAGGGGCCTTTCAAAAAGGACGACCTCATGTAGAGGGGGGGATATGTTGAGATCACGGACACAATGTGTACAGGGGGAGCGGGGTATGACCATCTCGGACGTCCACTTAAAAAAAAAAAGGCCAAATAAAATCATTTCCCAGGGTTAAAGGGAAATTGAATGCAATATCAAATATATAATGCATTATATTATTGTAAAAGTCAGTAAACAGCTAGGGTACCCAGCTGTTTTAAGTCAGGGAAATTCAACGCAATGATGTTATCACGATCCAAAATTAATGCTTCTGCTCGTACTTGTTAGCTCAACCCCATTTGCAAACTTTACAATGCTCCCAGTACAAATTTGCAAAATTTTTCATTTTTCTCGAAGATAAACTTGCCAAATTTTCAACCTTTTCGGAAGACATAATTACAACATTTGCAAAATTTTCCACGTTTTCCTGAGGACTAATTTGCAACATTTTTCAAGTATAATTTTACAAATATGTTCCTATTACGTACGTTGTCCCCAGCCAAATTTTCAAAAATTTTAAACTATTTTCGAGTTCGGATTTGTTAAAATTTCAACAGTTTTAGAGGTGAAATTTGCCAAATTTTGTACACATTCTGAGGACGAACTGATAAAATTCTCAACCTTTTCAGAGTGCAAATTTGAAAAATCATGGATAAAATATGAATATGCCAATTTAACTTCATCATTGCAGGCCAGGGAAATTTATTTAAAAACCTGGAAAAGTCAGGGAAGTTTCTGGTTGAACCCTGTAAACGATTAAGTAAAATGGTGCTATTATTTTTTTGGAAGTTCCAGTAAAAAACAATAGTGTTATTTTAATTGTGTGTGCCTACCTTTAGAGTGCATGCAGACATAGAAGGCTCGTGCAGACTTAGGGGCAAAGAAATACTCAAAAATGGAAACCCTGCAGGGAGAAATGGGATGGCCACTTCTCAATTTAGCATCTTTTCACAGTTGTCTGTCCATTTTTTAACATTTCAGGCCATTCATAGACCGAAGGTTTAGGCATTACTTGGACGCTATAGGCTACATTTCATAAATTTCTTCTCCTAAAAGCCTTCAAAACCAACAGCAGACGCTGCTGAACTATCTCCTTGGAGTCCATTATTGCTTAAAATTTTAATCACGTGCAATTTTTTAAATATGTTCAGGAATGATATGGAAGAATTTTTCCAACAAATTGCAATAAAATCCATGCAGCCGTTTTTTAATTTTTTTAAATGATTGCGAAAACTTAATAAACACCCCTCGTATTTACTGTAAACATAATGTATTAAACTGTTCAACGATTATTATTTTCAGATGCTACGAAATTCGTTTCAACAAATTCGGCCAGTACTGGCGAGGAGTTTTGTAACCAAACAAGAAAATCCATCAACATCCAAAGCGAGCTCAAAAAAGACAAATATACCTGGTAATAAAGTCGGTAAGTTTATTTGATTTGAGGAGAAAAATCAGATTGCATCCGAATTGCATATGCAAACCCCACACATTTACGTACTGTACATTCCCTTCCTCAGTCTATTGGCAATTTTTCTTTTGAATTTTGCAGAGCCGTCTAAAGAAGGTTACCAAGCTCCTGAGTATTATAAACACAATGTTTACACATTTGCAGATTACGACTTGGCAATGGTCAAAAGTCGATTACCGCAACCTTCTAACAAGACCAAGTGAACAAGCATCTAATAGAAATGCTAATAAAAATACTTGTAGATTTTTAATTTGACATTTCAAATTTATTTACTTACAAGCAGCTTAAAGTGTGTAATTAGCATTGTTTGAAATTTGAATGCATAAATTTACTTGAAACAAATATTTGTATGATCTGCAGATTTGTTAAGACATGTAATAAACATTATGCTTAAGCTAGATCCTGCCAGAAAATAATATACTGTTAAGAAACTGATGAATTGTTGTGTTAATTGCAGTAAGTTTTTGTTTAAAATCTGTACTTCAAATAAGAACTATTAAGGAAATTCGGTTTTTTTAATAACTGATTTTTGCAAAATTTTGGATAACCCTTGCATATTTAAATTTTGACATTGTCATTGGTCAGGGCCAAAACTTGGTAGGTTTTACTGGTGATTTTCATAGTCAATTAACAGTTAATAACTGAACTTCAATTTTTTTTTAAATTTTAACTGTCATTTTACAAAAAAAAACTCATTATAGAAGGATGTAACGTATAAAAGTAATAATTGTTAATTTTTGTTTTTAATTCAGTTTGACCTCAGCTAAGATACCTAAATTGATTAGTCTTGTTATGACTACTCATAGGTATCAAGCAACGATGCAGCATGCAAGAAAATGAAAATCTTATTAATGTCATCCTGGTTTAATTTGCAACATTATAAGTTTTTGTTAATAAAATCATTAAAAAACTTAATAATTTCGTAAATTTTCGTCACTTTGAAAACGTAATTGATTCTGAAAAAGAGATCAGAAAGTTACTAGAAATTTACTAAAAATTTCGAAAGCAACTCTTGATACAAATAATAATACTCAAAAAGATTTTTCTCCCAAATGTAAATTCTGATCTCCGTATTAAAAATTCTTTGCTTTTCTTAGAATGAGATCAGAAAGTTTGTAAAAAGTTTTCTACAAATTTCGAAAGCTACTCTTGATATAAATAATACTTACTCAGAAACAATTTTTAACCAAATGTAGATTCTTATCATTCACTTATCCTCTCAAAATTAAAAATTCTTTGCATTTCTTATACCGGTAGTTAATTTTTTTAAAAATAGAAACAATTTCGTTCAATAAAATGGAACATCTTTACGTGCATTTTTAAAACATGTTTTGATTAAATAATACATGTAGTTACATAATTTATTCTCAAAAAGATATCAGAAAGCTATTAGAAATGTACTACAAATTTAGAAAGCAATTCTTGATATAAATAATACTTAATCAGAAACAATTTTTTTCCAAATGTAGATTTTTATCATCCTTATAACCTCTTCAATTTAAAAATTGATTGCATTTCTTAGCTACAGTTGTACATTTAATTTTAAAAATAAAATAGAAAAAAATGTTCTATTTAATATCGCTTTCTACGAAATGGAAAGTTTTCGCATTTTTATTTTAAGTAACTGATAAATGCTAGGAATTTTTTAACCTGAGAACAAAAGCAGATGACACGAATCTACATTCAGGAAAAAAGTTTGTTTTCGAGTAAGTATTATTTATTTCAGCTTTTATAATGATTTTTGTTTCATACTGTTTAACCCAAGCAATTTCCAGAAGACATATTACTGAAAGGTAGACCAGTTTTGGTAAATTCTTGATAAATTCTTCGCAAATGGTATTGGTGAATGTAAGCATGTGCCAATTATTGGCAATTTGTTTTGGCAAAATGGCAATACTGTATGATGCCACATGTGCAACATGTAAGAATGAATTATATACTATTTTCAATGCAAATCCAATATTTATTTTGACATAAACGTTTTTAAACACAACTAACCTATTACAAATATTGATTATATGAAATCAGAAAAAAACTGCACAATATGGTCACTCGACCTTGTCATCTCCACCAACTGAATGGATGAACTCTCCAAGTCGCAGACCGGTGTTGGCCAAGTCGTTGGCACGGTCAACTCTACTTCCCCATCTGCTTCCTCGACCACGTCTTCGTAATTGTAAATCTGGTTTGTCTTGAGAAACTATATCAGAAAAAAGTTTTATTAATATTGAAGTATTTTCACAATTGAAAACTCAATATTTTACAGAATATCAGTAATATGCTTAGCTGATATTGTGAAAATATGTTATGAGAAATAATTGAAAACTATTTATTGAGAATTTATACTTTTTGGTTAATGCGGAAAATTTTGCATTTGTACAAAAAAAAATAAGTGTCATAAATATGCTCATAATATAGAATAGCTCATAAATTATATTTTTTAATATAATGCACTAATACTTTAAAACAATTTCGCATTGACATCTTTTGAAACTAAAAATGTCAAGCTTTTGAAAGTAAGTTATGAGAAATAATTTAGAACTATTTATTCAGAATTTATACTTTTTGATTAATGCAGAAAATATTGTATTTGTACAAAAAATAGTATCGCAAATATTCTTTTAAAATTATGCACTACGAGAAAACAAGTTTGCATTGACATCTTTTGAAACGAAAAATGTCAAGCTTTTGAAAATATTTATGGAATATTTTTTAGATTATTGTGAATAAATTTGTTGATTCAAAATGTTCTCCTTCAGGTTGATGAGTTTTTGAATGAAAAGCAGTATCTTGTAATAGTATTTATAAAAGAAATAAATTTTAATATAAGAGTTTGTGGTAAAATGTCAGGAAAAGTTACTATGTCATTTTCGATACGGAATTCCCAAGAAAAACAATAAATAATAAAAAAGTCAAAAATTTTTGATTTGATATTTTCAATGATTTTAACTTACATCTCTGAATGTAGGCATCGTTGGGATCATCATCGATATCATCACCACGAACTGATTAAAATACATGATAATATTATTGATCACATTTTTTTTAAAAAGGTAAAGTTTACAACTTAGGACCACTTTTTTTACAAAAATTTAAAAACTTGTTCTCACCTCGTTGAATCGACATGAGCATAACCATCGTCACTATCAATGTCATCCCGAAATAGAAAGACAACTTCATTTTTGACAAGAACTGCAAAATGTAAAAAAAAAAGCTGAGTTCATGCTCCAATGGGCTCATTTAGATTAGGAAGAACAATCTTGGATGTGAAAAAATTTCTTCAGATTTGACAATTTTAAGCAAAATGTATCATACGGAGTTGATTCTCAAAAATATTTTTTGGAATTGATAATTTTCTGCAAAATTTAGCAAACTGAGTTTATTCTCCAAATTGCCTTATTAATATGCCTAGATTTGACAATTTTAAGCAAAAGGTATCATACGGAGTTGATTCTCAAAAAATATTTTTTGGAATTGATAATTTTCTGCAAAATTTAGCAAACTGAGTTTATTCTCCAAATTGCCTTATTTAGGTTTGTCATTATAAGAAAAATTTAGCTAGTTCAGTTTATTCTCTAAAATACCTTACTCAGATTTGTGATTTTAAGAAAAAAAACAAATTCAGTTTATTCTCCAAATTACCATATTATATAATGTAAAAATTATTCTCGAATTTGGAGACAAGAAAACACATTAAATAAGCTCATTGGAACATAAGCTGAGATTAAAAAGCAATATTTCCTCTAAAAATACTTAGTCAGATTTTTTTTTAAAAAACGTGTATTCACCAAAAGCTATTCAGATTTGCTGATTATCTCCATATTTGTGATTTTAAGAAAAAAAATAGCAAATTGAGTTTATTCTCCAAAATACCTTATTCAGATTGGTCATTTTCAGCAAAATATAGCCAATTCAGTTTATTCTCAAATTGCATTCTTGAGATTTGTCATTTTCAGCAAAATTTAGCAAATTGCGTTTATTCTTCAAAATACATTATTACACAATGTGATAATTATTGGAGAATTTGGAGACGAGAAAGCACATTAAATAAGTTCATTGGAATATAATCTGGGATTAAAAAACAATATTTCCTCTAAAAATACTTAGATTTAAAAAAAAAATGTAAAAGTTTAAAATTTTAACATAATATTTCGTTGATACCCTATTCTATAAGTTAAAAGTTCAGATATACTTACTTCTGGTCGATGTGACAAATCTAGTGATAATTGTCCAAAAGCTGACTTCGGTCTGATGTCCTCTTACCAAAAACGGCCCCTTTTTATATGAACAGTTTTGTCCATAACTTTCATTTCGCTGTAAATGTTTACTGCTGTCATCAATATATTCCAAGAATTTGTGAAAATGTGAAGAGCTAAATGTAAGGAAAACAGGAAGGAACGTTTCATCCCAGGCGCAAAAACAGGAAGTAACAAAATACCTAAAATAGGGTGATATTAAAAGACAAACTGATAAGCCTACAAAATGACATCTTGTAACGCTAAAAATAATATTCCAAAACTGGAAAAAAAATGGTTGAAATCTTAATAAATCAGAAACTGATAATTGGTAGAATATTATTGATTAATTAATTAATGACAAATTGTTAATAATGCTCGATAAAATGCTGGACAAATCTGTATATTTTGAGACAATATCTGTAAATTTGTAAAGTTTTGGAAACTGATAGATTTTTAGTGTTCAGCAACTGACAATTGGTAAAATATTATTAATTTATTAATTAATGACAAACTGTTAATAAATCTGCAAAATGCAAAAATCTGTAAACGTTTTGAAAAGTTATCTTATAAAATTCTAAAAATGTTGGCAATTAACTAGCAATTAGCAAAATATTAGTTACAAAATTAATGATAAACTATTAACGATAACTAGCATTAAACTATTAACAAATTTCAAAACTTGCAATAACGTATTAAAACATTGCAGAGCGCAACATTTTCATAAATCACAATGTGATCAGAAACTGACCACTTGCATTATGTTCGTAATTTATTAATGCAAAACTGCGAATGTAGTTGCTTATTAGTTTAATTATGTGTATAATTGTATTATGAAATATTATTTATTTATTATGTATGTTAACTTATGATTCAGTTGGCTGTATTTGAAGGTTTTAGGGCGCAATAAATTGCAATGTTCACATACACTGTTATTACATATAAATACAAGTCAAAATACATGTCGGCCTAAACAGTATAAACTATTCATTATTATGATAATAGAATGATATTTTGGAAATAATTTCCATGGTTGTAATGCAATGCTTTTGCTTGATGCTTGAAGATGTTGAAATTTTGATGGATTTATTTGCACTGAATTGTGTTTATATTATTGCATAAGATAAAACGTGTATAAAATAAAACTGTCGAAATGTACCGAAGGTATTATCATATAATATTTTCAATGTCTTCACAGATTTGGTTTTATCAGTTTGATAAGCAATAAATAAATATCGACACTGATAAATAGTGATTTATAGACATTATTATGCAAGTACATGCATGCAGTACTCACTCGGCATTTATTGAGATTAAAGATAGCTAAACAACGATTAACATTTCGAAAGTAGCTTCTGCGAAAAATAATACTCATTTGGTATTATTTAAAATAAATTTATAATGTTAATAATTCAAATACGAACGATCGACTAAATAGTACACAGCATTCTCATTGGTAATACAAATAAATAAACATGTAATTAATTCGAAATTGTCCCATTTATGGAACTAAGCGTTCAATTAAACAGAAATAAGATTTTCTTTTCATGGAACGAATTAATAAATTTTAATACTTTTAATACTTAATAATTAAATTAATAATGAACAACTAATTTAATAATTAAATTATTAATTGATTAGTTTTAATAAGTTATTACAGTATGATTTGTCTAGAAAATAGCTCGCATGCATGATATTAAGCTTATATTTATTATTTTTGCAAATTCAAATTTAGCCTACATTTCCTCTCCAAATTTATGTTATTTCCTGTTGATAAAAATTGCATGAAAAATTTCATTTCAAACAAATGCATACAATTTTCCCTCATTCCTGGTACAGACATGACAAGCCAACTTCCGATTTGACGTACCGGAACTAGTTATCTAGATTGGTCTTATAAATGGTGACATTTTTGTTTGTTCAGATTTATTTTCATAAAGGAGCAGAAACTGCACGTAAAATTTAACGTACCGATAATCCCATCATGTCGACCGGCTAAGAAAATAAATTATCTCATAAATGAAATTTGAAAACTAAAATTCGTTACATTGCGCATTAAAATTAAAATTAAAATTTGTGCTGAATATATTGACGCATTTTTTTACTTTAATTGTACATTTTTTAGTAACTAAAAATATTTCTTGAAGGACTTCATGTTTTCAAAAGTTCATTAAGTTTATTATTACTTTTATCAAGTTGTTTTCGGATATTTGTATCATAAAGTTCCTTTTTTAAAACTGAGATTTCTTTACATAGAACCGAAATTAATCAATTTTTCATCTAAAATTTAATCGAAATGAAATTAAGTTAGATTTAAAAAAATCTAAATTAATCTATTTTGAATCTAAATAAATCCATTTTTAAAATAAAATAATTAATTTTAACTCTAAATTAACTCATTTTCAATCCAAATTAATAAAAATTTAATTTAATAAGTTTTATTTATGATTCAAAAATCCATTATAAATCTTATTAAAAGCAGTGAATTTAAAGGAATTTAAAAAGGAAATGAACGTAATTCAATGAACGTAATTTAATTTAACATTTCTTTTATATTTTCCATGAATTTAAAAGAAATTAAATTACGTAGTTACATGTATTATCTTCAAGTGGCTGGAATTAACTATTTACTAAAACGCCGTAACTTTCGATCACAACCAATATTTATTAAATATTTAAATAATCAAATAATAAATATTTACGGCATTATGTAAAATCTCAAAAACGAAAGTTTAAATCCAAATTGAATCTAAATTAATCAATATTTAATCTAAATTCTGTTACATATATATTTTTTGGATGTTACGAATATGCTAATTTATAACATATATTTTTTTTACTTTAAATGTATTTTTTTTAATAATTCAAAATATTTCTTGAATATCCTAAAGTTTATAAAACTTTATTGAATTTCATTACGCTTATCAACTTTATAAAATCTTCCATTTAGGTATTTTTGTTGTTTTCAATATGCTTAAAAATCATATAAAACAGTATTTAAATCACACATATTTCTTTAATTTTCGCCCATATTGTGTTTAATTAAATTATGTATTTTATTTCCCATCCTGTCCAGCCATGAACAGAGAAGTATTTAGCACATATTTTAACACATATTAATAAAGTAAAAACACACACAGAGAAAAGTAAATATAAAACGTTTATTTGAATAAGTATTTCGTAACAGATTTTTTTAGAAAGCTTAACACATTTTAAAACAGTCAATGATGTGTTTCTGAAAAGCAACATACGGGTTCCTAGACCTTTTGTACTTTTAAAATTAAATGTAACAACTTACAAGAAATAAAAGTAAAACATCATTTACGTTCAAAATTACTGATTTTATAATACATAATTTTAAAAAAACATTTTCCTGAATTTCAGAACAAATTTAGTGGAACGTTAAACACATTTTAAGTATAGGCACATTGTAGTTAAGCGCGTGTTCTTAATCTGGTTATGCATTCAAATATTATCGATCTTTAAATAAATATTTTTAAAAGCATTTGATTTTTTCATTGTTTTCCATAATTTGAATAATTACGCTAGCATTTCAGACATTTCTTAGAAATATCATGACTAAGCACGTAATAAGAGCCAATGCATTAATCAAAAGCATTACACGCGTAAACATTTTGTTTATGAGTTTCAGCTAAAAAAATAATCGAATTATAAACAAACATAAAAAACATTTCATTTCAGTTTCAGAACATGTATTTATTTTTTAATTAAAACACATTTACAGGAGTTCTTACGTTCTTCAAAAATAACATACGTGTTATCAATCGGTTTATGAGTTCAAAGTCATCGATTCATGAAAACATCCCCCCTACCCGCAGTATCAAATCATTATCATGTAATCTATATGTTTATTAAAAAAACCGAAATATTCATGGCATTTACGACGACATATCTTTGAAATTTAAACCTCAGATACGAAAATTACTTGCAGTTTATTTCAGACTATCAACCAACGATATCTTCATAACATTTTCATAATGCATGTCCAACAACAGTAACCTCACCCTTAATCAACGTTTCATTTTTTATGACTTTTAAATTTATCAGATTATGATCGTCATTGGTCTTACATCATGAACAATATCAATTTTTTTTAATATAACATGACCTTTGCCAACAGCAATTGGTTGCCATTTTTAT
The DNA here is from genome assembly GCA_034697705.1 of Ommatoiulus sabulosus. NCBI lineage: Eukaryota > Metazoa > Arthropoda > Diplopoda > Julida > Julidae > Ommatoiulus > Ommatoiulus sabulosus. Next base: position 643 of record JAQGAO010008221.1, on the reverse strand, counting down.
TAATAACGAGTATTTTTGCGAAGTTAAAGACAGAAGGTTATAGATTATCCGAAATCAATGTAACTGTCATTATTACTGTAACTTTTTTAAAAAACACATTCTTTTTTTGTATGCAAATAGACAATGGAACACATAATTTTTTTGCATGCAATTAGACAATAGAACAATTTTTCAAATGATAGTTTAAGAGGGTCTACCAGTGCTCCACTGTCTATGGGATTTTTTTGGAACATAACATTAGGCGTTCTCCTTAATATTTTTTGGAATTTTTTTATTTTCTAGATATTTAATGAAAATATCTAGCTAGTGGGGTCATAAAACTTTTAATTTTCTAACCCATATATTTAAAATTAATGACAAACTTCATTTATTACCGTTTTCCTTTATTGTTAACTGGCGGCGCCACCAGTCCCTTGGCTCACTGAAATACCGAAAAATTGAATTTTGATGCTGAATCTTGATTCCAGTACACCAATTAAGCCGCTGAAGAATACCGATCCCACTGCACAGATTAACTATTTGGCTTTCCATTTTTGTAATTCATTTTCGGAATTACAGCGCCGATAATTCGAACTTGTGATCGAAAAAAAAGTTACTGGAAAATTTTTAAATCGAGTGAGAACTTTGTGACAGCTCACTAATC
>JAQGAO010008220.1:0-10547 GCA_034697705.1 Ommatoiulus sabulosus | reverse complement strand
TTTTCAGACACCAAAAAAAAGACATGTAATGAGCCTTATTTTTGTCTACAACGAAAAAACACGTAAAGTGTGTTAAATTAAGGCATCTATTTTTTACAGTGTAGCTATATGTTGCATGGTACAATTAAGCCTGAAGCGGCCAACAAAGTGTTTTTTATATACACTTATATTATGAACATATTGTCCGTTTAGTGATTTCAATGCATTTTGACATCTGCGAAATGTATCCCTTATCGATCCTGTTTTAAATTTGTGATCACATATCTGTCCCCTATATAATGAAATTACATACATGTATTTCAAAATCCATTACTCGTGTCCTTAAAAATTTACATTTATTTTTTAATTAGCAAATGTATGGTTCATTAGATACACGTACCCTTCATCATTTTAGTGCTTTCAATCTAGCTTGACCTATGTGAAGAAAAAAATATTCAGCAGATTTCGATTCATTTTCGGTAATCCAAATAATACTTTTATTATCGATGATTCTGGCAGTTAGACTTTGTATCAATAAAAAAATTAACAACATGCACTCTATTCAACTCTTTAATTACTACTCCAAATTCTAATACAGTGCATATGTATGATACCGTGCTTTGGGGGCTATTTTTAAGATATTTAACTATTATTTCATTTTGCATTCCTCATATTTCAATATATTCTCTAAATAAATTGTTTCTATCAATATGTTTTTATATTTTCTTTCTTTAAATTTTTTCAATAAACAATGTTTAAAATTAATAAACCCCTAAAACAGAGGGCAATATCCCTTAGTGCTCTCTCTCTCTGTTATCACATCGATACTACTGTATAGTAATTAGATGCCTGTAAATATTTCATTTTATGATACATATTTGTAGAGGCAGAGGAAAAGGAACTATAGTTGAGTTTGACAAATATGGTATCCATGACACCCATGTTATAATTAACAGTGTGATTAATCAAATTTAGTAGCGACGCGTTACTTGAATCCTTAAACTTGAAGTTCATATTCAAATTCAATTTCACTTCCTTTGAAGTGTTTATTTATTTCATCATCTACTTTCCTATTTGTCTCGTCAGTTAAAACGTTTCTCCAATCCCCAACTTTTCCTGAAATAAACGAATAATCAGAGTAAAATGAATTGCCATACCAAATATTATTGATTTTAAGGAGTCCAAAGTTCCTCTATTTACTATATATTCCTAAAAGAAATACTATAGTATAACTATAAATACCGAAAGAATTGCAAATACTTCCTAGATTTTAGATGTTAGTCCATTATTTGCTGAATTGAAACTGGTTCATTTTTCGCAAATAAAGCATCTTCAGATCATGACAAAATATGCCTTAGTTGTTCATTTTGAGTTTAATTTAATGCACTTATTAAATTTGTAAGCATTCTCTGAAGGATTTCTATTTGTAGATTGCAATCACTCACCTTTCCGCATGAATTCTAGCTTAATTTCGGGGTTGAGTATCACCGTGCCAGAATTAGTATAATTGGTCGCTGGATTCTTGGCCATGCTTTCGAAGCTACAGTGCTCGGCAATTCGGTCCACTTGTTCCGCTGTCAAGGCCTTGCCTAGAAACGTGGCCACTTTTCGAATTTCAGCATGCACATCCTAAAAAGACGTGACAATTTTCACACATTCACATTTATAAGTATGAATAAAAACTCCCGTTAACATGGATCCAGTAACATGATACCGAAAATGCTGCCATCTATGCCATCATATTCTGTCCAAATATGTTTTTTTATGGTGGAATCTGTTGCTCACATTATATATGGATGATGGATCGAAAGTGAGATTTTTCAGGTGGCAACACCTTAAATATCTTCTTATGAAGTAAAGAGCATTGCTAATAATACACACTTACGCGGTGAAGCCCTTCATATGAGATAAAGCAAATCTTGCCACTGTTGCGTTTGTTCCAATAAGATAGAACATGCGTCGCAAAAGAAGAATACATGACTGCAATAAAAACATTTTTTCATTTTTTAAAGGTTTCTTGATGCAATTTTTAAATAAAAAATTTCCTCATTTTAATGGAAACCCTTTTGGTTCTTAACGTTGATGACATTTGTGTCGATTTTGAAGATGCTTTGTGTTGCAGATGTATTAATTGTTTGAATTTGTTTAATGATTATGATGATCTTTGTTTCATCTTTCGTTCAGGATGCCATGGATTGTATAAAATAGGAAATAATACATTCTGGAATTCATAATGAAAATTTAATATTCATCCCTTTACCTTTGCCTGCAAGGAACAAGTCTACGTAGGATTCAAAAGATCCCTTGTACCCGAAGTAGCCCAATAATTTCACAAAGTGGTAGTTAGAAACTAAAGTGTCTTTAGGATTTCGATAAACATAAACAATCTGTAAAACAAAGAAGAATTCCGTTAAATTGAAGTTGGACAAAAATTTGGAATCGATTCCAGACTCAAAATTCATGAAATTTTAATATATAGATCCAAACTACAACAATAAATACATTTTTAATTTTTAAATGTTGTATTTTCATATATCGAGCATTTGTAAAAAACAAAAATAAATTGCGAATTACATTTAATAATAATCACTGAAATAAATAATTAAAAATGCATGAATTTACAAAAATGTTCTGAAATATATCAAGTATATCAAATTCTTTATACTAATAACAATATTGCATTATTGTACAATTGTTTTGTTGGTATTGGAAAATGAGCCTTTTTAAAATTACATATCAGAATGAATTTTTTAAAAAAAAACTGAATGAAAAGCACTCTGGCATTGGACGTATTTCTGATGTCTAGCATAAATCATTAAATTTATTTCTGTAGACAAATTTCAGAAAGTTTGCAAAATACATATGCAAAATTGATATATTATTAACAAGGTTTGTTCTGACATAAACATGTTTTATTACAATTTGAATTTCAACAATTCATTCTTTGCAACAATTTCATTTTTAATGTGAAACATCAAATTGATCATAATAAGTTCTGTATGGATGAATATGCTTATGCAATGCTTTCAATTTCAATAAAATAGCCTATATCAGTTCACTTATTAAAAAAATTAAATACCTTTGTATTTTTTTCGAGGAAACTTGGTGGCAATTCTTCATAGGGTAGATGAGTATGGATTACTCTCGGATCTGGTATTTGTTCAACTCCTTGAATCCCCATCATTGGAATTTCTAAAAAGGGAATCCGATCTTCGGATAATTTTGCATTGGCCTTAGACAGATCAGCATTATTAACGATGAGGTAACAAATTTCCTTAACCCAGGCGTGTCCTTTGTAAAAAAGCAAAGACTATATCAAAATACTTATCATCTATAAAAACTTCAAATGAAATTATGGTTCTTTTAATTGCTAATTAGTTTTCATACCCGTCTTGGGATAAGATACAACAACCACATCGGTCGGTCTTGCTTGTAATGTCCTCGCATTGTAGTATGGCTGAATCATGATATCGTGAAGCCAAAGCCCAGAAGGTAGTTCATAGCCCTTGCATAAGGATGGACAGTTGGTTTCCGGAAGCATTGGATTAAGCAGTTTACAGGTTTTCAAAAACTTTTCATAACCATCACGTGGCGTGCCGTAGCCTTCCTTTGTCTAAAATGCACACTTGTCAGGAGCTTTGCACATCAAGGTATCAATGTAGATAATGATGATTTGCTTAAATATCTTCATTATTGCTTTCCCTTAATCGATCTACTGTCGATCGTTTAACCTCTATGTAGAGAACATTTTTTGAAGATTTCTGCTAGCATTGATTCTTAAGTATTCTTTACCTTTATTGTCATGTACTTAAAAGATCAGCCTTTATTGCTATTCATTAATAATCGTTCAATCCTTCAGAGGTATCGACAATCAATTTGTAATTATTTATCTTCGTTGAATTTTTAGGAGAATTTCTGTCCATAGGAACCCCTTTTATTTCACAGGCCTCATGTTGAATACACTTTTAAGTTTAATAGATGCTACTTTCATATTATGGATGAATTCTCAACGACATCACCTGTTTTTAATATCCATCTTTATGTAACTTATTTGGAGATCTCCCTAGGAAATTATTATATCATGGTAATCTTTTTTGAGATATGTCTAATATGTTTTATTATAATTGCAAACTTTCAATTATATTTTCGTAACCTTCATAGCTGTGACCCTTGGTTATTTTGGGGTTGTGAATAACCCAAACTTCAAATTTCCATTTACGGACTATTAAACTGTACTAATGAAAAATAACATAAACCCAATCTAGCTATTATGCATAAAATAAATTCTTCAAATGCATTTTCTTAAATCTATTTTGAAATGGATTATTGCTGCACCTTCTTACTCTGGAGTCTATTGGACACGTTATGCACGAAATTTCAAAATGTTTAAGGTTGCTCGTGTGTTAGTACGTCGATACTAATCGTGCATTAGTATACATGCGACATTTAGTACAAGGTGTGTATTAATTGGACCCCAGCTATAAATGAACATCGGTCGAATTTGTATGCTTTGTTCTGCCTGTACACAATAAATCCCTCCAGCATATTACTTTCAATAAAAAATTATCGTAAAAACACTTACGGCGATATGCTATATTTAACATTAAATCAACTAGCAAATTAATTTAATATGAATAAGTGCTGAATTTGTTTAATATCCATGCTAAAGAATTTCATTAGAAGGCTAATTAAAACAAACGTATTCAAGGACAGTTGTAATAAATAGAAATTAGTTTAAAGCTTCTAATTAGTACAACGTATACGGTATATACTGCCATTTTATTTGTTTTTACCTAACGCTAAGAAATTAATTAGCAACGTCGCATTTAACACATTCATTATAATTGGCTATTTCAAAATTATTACTTCTGATTTTAAATATATAGAATGTCCATATTCTGTAATATAAATTTATAATTAAACTAATTTGTTTGTTATAGTCATGTTTTTGTGAAAAAAGCATATACTGTAAACAGTCCATGTATATATATATATATATATAATTGCTATTTCTATATATTATAGGACATTTACATATGCTGTATATCTATTTGTATGGTAATCTTAACTTGAAAATAAGAATTAAGTGATTTCTTAATATTGCATATTAAGTTACATCAATATACGTATAAAGTGGTGGTTTTACCTTTTTCACTGCACTTTCCACCTTCTCCATGATCGAGTGTAAATTTAAATAATTCTTAAGGATAGATTGACAAGCAGAATAATTAGTGGAAAATTGCTTGATTTACTGGCAGCTTATATACTGCTGCATTACTATTATCACCCTTGTATGAAAACGCATCTCAACATTGCATATATAGATATGCAAGACTTGCAAGTATTTGCAAGTACCTGACATAGGAACGTGTTATATAAGATGAGTTTTACAATTATACATATATATACTACATATCCTTGTGCATGCATAACATCACGTAATTTATGAAATGACATAACAATACATGTATAGACTGTACTGCATCTTTTATGGTCTAGATTGCAAACCCTTAATTTGGTACTTTATCCTTTTGATGTTAAGGACAGTAGGGCATTGTGCGGGTTGCCAAATAAAATTGACACATCTTAATCAAGTTAATTACTTGATTGGAAAACTATTTCGTAAAATATCGCGGATTCGATATTTTGATTTTGATAGATATAGTCACTATTTCGTGTTTATCTAATTGTTTAGGAATTAAATAAACCGATATGTCACATCCATCTCATAAATGTACAATAGACTCTCGATTGTCCGGTAGTAACACTGTATTTCGTAAACTGAACATCAGCGCCATAACTTAATCTGCATTAACACACCATGGTACACCTTATCTAGTTGAGGTCTGTATAAACGATATTCAATGATTGGTCTCAAATTGGACTATTTCGTGAACCTTCAGGTAACTTACTTTTGTACATGTAGATGCTAAAGCAAATCGGCAGCAAGAGTTATACTGCAGTGAAAACAGAGCGTTCGTTAGAATAAAACATCATACTGTACTTGGCAGAACTGATTTGAAATCAAATTTAAAACAATTCTTTGTGCAGTGAGCGTTAGAATTTTCAGGGAGGTAACGTCTTCGGATATCCTACACGAGAATTGCAAAATCGTAATGAGTTTTTAATACATTTTATTTATAATATGATATGGAATTCTTAATACACTCTAAAAAATTTGAGGTCCATTCAGGGACCACGTCCATATTCATATTTTAATTAATTACCAAAACCATTCATATATTTAGATATTGGTTCCAAAACGTGATCGTTTTAGTTCAGATTGCTGGGATATATCCAGGAGCGAGCTATTCAGCCTAATATTACTTCGTTTTCACAATGCAAAAATAGCAATCACGTATCTACTTCGGAATGAATGATACTATATGATCAGGATTTCGTCAACTGATATAGTCGAAAAAGAATTGCATTCAAAACATTTTCCTAAAAGTGTTCAATATATTGAACCTTTTCTATTTATAAAGAATTTTTTCCATTTAAAGAACCATTAAAGGGCTTCAGTATATTGAACCTTATTTGTGTATTTGGAACTTAAAAAAGAACCTTTTTTGGGGTTATTTGAAGTACCTAAAAATGTTCTCCTGGTGTAGCAAGTGAAGGAACCTTAAAGACCCTATTAGGTATACCTTTTTTTAGAGTGTACATTTTATCAAAGTAAACAGTAAAATATGAAGTAAATTAACCCGAAAATAAAAATAACAACAACATAAGTACCGTATTTTAATGTTTCATGCATACATTTTAAATTTCATATTCAAAATCGAGACCACTTCCTTTAAAGTGTTTTTCCACATAATCGTCCACTTTCTTGTTCATCTCAGCGGTGAAATAATTTTTCCAGTCGCCAACTTTACCTGTAAAAACACCAAAATGTGTTAAAATACCCGTCCCGAGTGCATGCATCAATTCATAAAAGCAGCATGTTGCCAGAATAAAATAGTATTAACACCATTTTTGATTTGAATGTCTTCAATGCGGTTAACATGTCGACAATAAGCATAAAAAGTGATCATGTTTTATCGGTTTATGATACGAGACTCGTGTGTAATTATCATGTTTACATATTTTTAACATGTCGCACGTAACATGTGTAGCGGAATTAAATGTTCTGATCTTACCTTTGCGCATGAAGCATACTTTGGCGTCTGGTGAAATTATCACGGTGTCTGAAGCTGAGTAATTGGTCATCGGGTTCTTGGACATGCTGTTGAAGCTGCAGTGTCCAGCAATATTGACCAACTGGTCATCAGTTAAAGACTTGCCTAGAAATGCGGCAATTTTGCGAATTCCTGAATGAAAATCCTTCAAAAAATGAAGCTTTATAAAAAAAATGTGCAAAATAAAATGTGGTAATGGAGGTTGGATAACCCCATATTTGTCTATTTAATTTTATTGACTCTTTATTTTTGAAACATACCCTCTGCATCTCTTCATACGTCAGGAAACACACATGGCCACTGTTTCGTTGATTCCAGTAGGACAGTACATTTTCAGCAAACGATGAATACACCACTGAAAGAAGATCGGGTTTTTATTTTTTGAAAATATTTTGATTAACATATAAAATATCTAATTTAATACTCTCTGCTCACTGACATGTAAAATGAAAAATACGTTGCATAAAAAATTTATAAATTCCTTTTCCTAACAATTAATTTGAATGTAGGTATTGAAAAGCCCAATCTTTACCTCTTCCTGCAAGAAATTCATCCAGGTAGGATTCACAAGTTCCTGTATATGAATAGTAACCCAACAATTTCACGAAATGGTAATTTGACACTATTGTGTCTTTCGGATTCCGAGCAATGTAAACAATCTGCAAAAAGGGAAAAAAATATTTTTAGAAATTTTATTTTTCAAATGAACACGGGCCGCATTCCAGGCCCGATTTGATTTGTTAATTGGTATATATTTAGACAATAGTTTTCACAATAAATGCAATAGAAACATTTCTACTGCAATTGTGCACTACTTCAGTAACAAAGTTGAACGAGTTGAACAAAAACCAACCTAGCTATCAAAGGGACGGGGCAGTTCAAAATTGTCGCTATCTTAGGAGTCCAATTGTTCGGTCGACAATATAGTTTCTTGGAAAATTGATGGCTACTCAAACATTTTCCAACTTCTCGTACAACATACGGATATCTTCCTTGAATAGTTAATGTCGATGAATGTTTATGTAAATATTTCTATAAGATTACCTTTGTTTTATTTAAAAGGAAGCTTTGTGGAACTTCTTCATAAGGCAAGTGAGTCTTTAGTAGTCTAGGATCTGGTAGTTGTTCTATTCCATGTATACCAATAGCAGGAAGTTCAATATAAGGTACCCTTTCTTCTGTAGGTATGGAGTTGGCTTTGGACAAATTAACATCATGGATGATAAGATAACTAATCTCCTGGGTCCATGTGGTACCTGTTCCAAAAGTACAACAAAGTTGTTTTCAATTAAGCCTTATACCCTGTAGGTGACTGATCATCTTATCTTTGAGTACAGTATTAGTGTATAAAAGTCGCGTAACTTGGCGAGTTTGGTTACAGAACCCATATACGTCATTGAAATTGGCAGGCATATATCCAAACCCGTACTTAACTGAGTTTGTTAAAATAGAACATAATAGTTTGATCGCCCTAATAATACTTGAACTATAATGCAACAAACCAACTTAAGAATGACATCACGAATCATGCTCGAGTTTAGCTGCACAAAATATGATGCACGAGTATTAATTTGGCTTGCAATGACCTCAAAACCATACTTGAATGAGCGATTTATCTATTATTGTTTATCAATTCTTGTAAGATATTGGAAAGTACGTGGTCATACACCTCATTTTATTTCTTTGCTAAAAAACAGTGTAATTTAAGAAACCTCTTAATGAGCAAGCCGTTCCTTACCGGTTTTGGGAAAAGAAGCAACCAACACATCTAATGGTCTTGCTTGCAAAGTTCTTGAATCGTAATAGGGCTGAATGAGTATGTCGTGCACTCTCAAACCGGAAGGCACCTCATAACCTTTGCACAAGGCAGGGCATGACGTTTCCGGCATAAATGGATTCAGCAATTTACAGGTTTTTAGGAACTCTTCGTAACCCGCACGTGGTTTTCCGTACGCTTCTTTGGTCTGAAAAATAAATGTTTTTAATAAAAGTTGTAATCTGACATTTTAGTGAGAACATTTTATATTGATACTTTTAAATGAAGATAAAATAAATATAAAAAATAAAAATATATAAATCAATAATTTTATAAAATAAAATAAATAAAACTGAAGATAAAATAAAAATTCACGCATGAATAATTAACAGGATGATGTTCAAACATGGAAAATGATGAAGCTTATATAATGATTTCAAAAACAAAGAGGTTATGAGAGGGAATGTCGCTTTTTTGAAAATTCCATTTTTTTTCCATATTTATTAATATTTAAGTTTATTTTACAAATTATTAACTTTATGCGAGGTTAAGTATGGTGCGTCTTTTCATTTTTTAATTCATAAATGCTAGAAATTGACATGAAATTGGTTCGTTCCATATCACGTCACGTGCATTTAATTTTCGTTATATATTATTATACTTTCAAGTTTCCTAGCTTATTAATAAAATGAGTAATCTTGATACATGTATTATTTATAATGAATTTCTCAAATTCTGACAGAAACAGTTTGGAAAGTCATAAACATTGGAAACCTAGCACGTGCTAGGACACTATATTAATCCCATTGCATGCACACGCTGTGTGGGGAGCGCTGTTGAAGCGTGTGATGGTTACCGGAGTTAATGCAATAAACTGACAATACCTTTCTCACAGTGTCTGCAACCTTCTCCATGGTTGAAAGTTCCTTGTTTGTAAAACTCTTCTGAGAATTTGCACCAAAACTATAACCTCAGCCTTGGATGTGTTTATAGCCTATAGTCAAAATCCAAAGCTGTTAAAGCAGGTCAACTACAATCCTTTCAGTCATTTGCGACTTTGAGAATCAAGTTTCACCCTTGGAAGGTTGTTCCTTTTTTGGGTTTGCAGGCTGAGCTTCGTTAATAATTTATTCTGTCGCTTACAGTGCACCACCAATCAGAATGCATTCAAACCCGCACGTTTATTTTCTATATCGCAGAGTACTTGTCGATGGATGGGAAATTGTCAAAATCATGTCATGGCCACCACGCACACCGTATGCGTGCATGGCATTTTCGATTATAGAAAAAAGTTTCTTTAAAACTATTCTTATAATGTTTGTTTTCACCGGCACGAAGCCGCTGATGTTGTTACCTATTACTATGAAAGAAACAAGCAGCATCAATCTTGATTTCTTCATCTTCAATCTTCATACAGCTTCACGAGACAGCATTTTTTCAGAATGATTTTGCAAAGATTCAGAATCTTTATCATCTTTATACGATGCATCTTAATGTTTTGTGCAGCAGCAAAAAAGCATTCACAGTTACAAATATGAAGAAATCTTGAAATATTCTAATTTCCCATATGCCCAATTTTCGATACTATGTAGTAAGATGTCTGTAAATATATCATTGTATGATAAATATTTGTA
>JAQGAO010008219.1:0-10548 GCA_034697705.1 Ommatoiulus sabulosus | reverse complement strand
ATTAGCACTTGTTAGTCCGCTGGGTGGCGCCAGTGGTCGGTAAGTAAATTTCTTAATTTAAAAGTCTCAATGTGCTCATACCCAAAGTGAAGTGCTCAAAACTTATGAGAGTAGGCCTACCTCTTATGTTTTTAACAAATTCTTTGAATTCCATTTCAAGTTTATTTCAAACCATGCTCTTTTATGCATTTTAAAATGCACAGCTGATTGGCTGTGGCAATTTTAGTATGATTAAGTGCTTAAATTTCGTTATATTCGCTAGTTTCAAGATCAGGCCGGATAGCAGAGCAATTATGTTATACTGTACATGTACAGTGTATCAGTGAGTAGAGAAAAAAGGTTTTCTCATTTCCGTGGCGTTTCCTATACCTGGGGAAATATTACACGTCTTTTGAAGAAAATGTTAGCAATTAATTGACCCTGAATGTATTTAATGACGCAAATCAGCTATTTTTTTAACCTGTTAATAAGGATAATAGGGTCAATGTCAATTAAATCTGCCAATTTTAATGAGAACTTTCACAATTGAAAACGTGCATAAATGCTATTTCTGGCCTCAAATGTGATTTCTTACATCTATGTACATATACATGTACCAATCTCCTTTTTCTGAGGGTTTCGGTTTCAAACTTCATGAATTCCAAAAAAAATGCATTGACGTGTACACCGTATGCAGCAGTTCGTAATAAGAATTATCTAAGTAATTATGTCCCGTGGTATTTAATTGCATCAAAGATGATTGATCGACGCGTATCATGGCGTTCGTTTAACGTACATGTATATTAATTGTTTTCATATAAATGTACTGTATATGCGTGCAAACTAGTAAGCGTATTTTTAAAATCGATAGTTAGGCTAATCATGCATCGTAATTAATCTTAAGTGCGTTTAATTGTAATTAATTGTTGCACTACTTTTCATTTTAAAAAGTTGCTGCGTTGACAAGTGGGATGGAAAGTTAATTAAGATGAATACGCAAATGTATTGCCGTTAACGTAGTTATAGCAGTTTCTTACAACAGTTTATTGCCCAATGTGTTAAAGACAGCATGTGTCTTTGTTTAATTTAAATATTAATGGGTTGGTAAACCAACATGATTTCGGGCTATGGAAGATCCGTTCTGTTGTTTTCGGTGGTCGATCAGATGTTAACATCAATTATATACATTGTATCAACATTTATTTGGTGCTCTCATTGGAACTTTTAGTAATAGGACGATTTTGATTGTCGAAGTCTTATGCAGCAGACGTTTCGTGCAGTATTGGGTATTATTATGAAATATAGCCTAGCCTAACCTTCTGTAATATTTTACAAACTTGAAAATCTTATAAATTATCGGCTTGATAATGAACGATGAAATCGTGCGATGTCATTGCCGAATATCAAGTACAGTATGTAGTCCGATCACGAATTGAAAGTGGGTGGCTTGTGTAGGTGCAGCACTGGTTGCCAACTTTTATTTACTCATGGGTGTTATTTAACCTATTGAACTTAATAAAACCCATCCGGAAGGAATGCGTTTTAATGGGGATTACATACAGTATGTATGAGCAATAACACGTTTTTTTGTTTTTCTTAAACAATTTGAAAAAAATATGGTTTATGCGTATCCTGACAAAATTGTGAATTTAACTTGGGAAATGCCGTGTTTTCGTGTATGCTAAGATTACGTATTGGCAATTATCTTAAGTGATGTCATCGACGATAGTCTAAGATAAAAAAAATTACATGGATTGTTCTTTACCACATAAACGAATCAGATTTCTAATTTGCGCACGATTTTATTGAACTCATGATTAATACGAGGGATTTTAATGATGAGCTGATCCAAAACAATGGATATAACACCTATTATATGTATCATCCTAAGTATATTGCAATGGTAATTTCAACTAATTTGCAACAAATGAACAACATTCATGGTCTGTATTTCTTCGCTGTTGATAGTTCATGAATGCAGTACCGTAGGGTTAACTTGAGGATGCTACCGGTACATGTACCGGTACATGCACGTGAATATCCCATTTAGTGATTGAAGTTTGGCAAAATGACTTTCAAACAATTGAAGGTGATTTCTAAATGTGTCACGGTCTTTTGCGGTCCATTCTTCTAAACTACGATTTTCATTTAACACTCCCAAAATTTCTTCACGACGCATCTCGATGTTGCACCTAACACTCCAGTAGTTTCATTTTGGAATTTTGTTGAAAATTCGGTTGCAAACGTCGATTAAATAATATGATATAAAAAATGCGGCGAGCGCGCATCATCACATCTAACCGGTATCAATCCTATCTTAAATTTCTCGATCAACATTTGAACATTGAAGTTTTTTAAAACTTATTTCAATATTTTACAATTAGCAATTTAGACCGCAGTTTCATCAACCAAAGTAGGCCTACAAATGGCTTTTAAGTTTAATTCATTATTGGTGGATATTCATTTCGTATTCGACTAATTGGAATTATGTTAAAGCCGCATTTAAATCCCGGATGTACATGTAGTACACTCAGTGCACTACATGGACATTGCAGGAACAAAATTTAGGATACCTTTTAAACAATCCCCTGTATTTTTTGATGTAAAATATACCAAACTATAGATTTTCATTTGACCTATAGTATTCAACTGGAAACGTTATGCTACCACGCCATGACTTAAACTGTGTCAAATGTCTTTTACAGAACTTCAATAACATTATATTGATTTCATACAAACATTTGGTGAGAACGATTGACAAAGAGTGAGACATCTCATTACTGGACATCTGCGCCGAAGAAACAATGCCCATGAATCAAAAACAGTATTTAAAAAAAAATTCGAAGCATTGTTCTGTTAGCTGCTTTTGTTTATGCACGTCTGTAGTTAGCACATAACAAATCCATTAAAAAATAATGACCAATTCGGCGTCGTGCATAAAATATGTATTGTATAATTTCAAGTTTTAGCAACATCGTTAGGAAAATGGTGAACTCGACAATACCTTTTCTGTGTCATTATCGGTGTTTTTTATGACCTAAGGTGAGCTAGCCTTTGTGCCCGAGAATAATGTAACCAGCAAATTATGAGATAAACATGTCCATGGAAAGCTTAAACTACAAAAATATTCTAAACATACATGCTCTTTTCAGACGAGACCTGCTGATAAACATTCATGTACTTTGATTCAAATTTTAAGGATAAACGACTCTGTTCAGTTATTCTCACCCTTCAATATTCACACGATTCCTCTCAACTGAAGTACGTTCGCATTTGGGGACATTTTGTAAACTTCTGCCATCTTGCTTTCCAATTTTCCAAATGCGAAGGATTTCAATATCGGAAAGCTCAGTATTATTTTGGGACGATTTGGATGAAGTAATTCTTATAATTTCTTCTGAGCCATCCAATGTCCATTGGCCCCATGTGCCATGGTTTGCTGACGTGCCTCAGGTGCCTGAATACATTACATAAACTGGGTTCTTTTCATTATTTCTTGTCCCGAGATTCTCGAACAAATGAAACTCATAAAATGGTATCTGAACACAGCCCAGGCTAAATTTTCCCACGGCACTGTGTAACCTTGCGTTGTGTTACACGTTACAATTTTGTTAATAGGGTATGATAAAAACTGATGCACTAGTAGTCTAATTTCTCGCAATAAAAGGAGTTCTCCTATCGGCCCTCACTTCAATCTGATTAATTAAGGAGCACGAGTGCGCCCCTTTATGATCCTCATCTATTGATAGCTTGCTTTATCATTTGAATTTCAATTGATTTTCTTTAGCCTCAAAATTTTTGCATGAGTTTATACGTTCAAAGTGGCACTGCCATGCTTTTCACGCTTTATTGTCATGGTTGGCAATTACACCGTTTGAATTAATAAGTCGGTAAAAGGGAAGGAGTTGAGGTATTGTTCGAAGGTGGATTTGAGTTGAAGGCACCCAATTTTAATTTAATCCTAAAATGATGTTGGCTCATTTGTACGGAGCAGGACTTCGTGTTTACCGATGGTACCGGAAAATACTATTGACATGTTCTTATTGTGCTCATTAGTGTGCGTTAGATAATACATTATTTGTTTTCGTTCTGCAAAACATTTCAACATTAATTTTTTTAATTTGGTAAATGTTCTCTTTGATAACCCGAACTCGACCAGTGTATTTCCATTGTAAATAAATACAATGTTTATCTCGAAACGGTTTGCATCGAATTTAAAACTGTTTACGATATTTTATCAAGTTATAACGGGCACGAAACTGTTTAAGGGTAAGAATACATTGAATGCTTAGATGGGCCGAGCTTAATACAAGCGCTGATAAGTACTGAAGTCTAGAGGGGCCACGAAAGAAAGAGAAAAAAAGACGTAGCGTCATGCCGCGTTTGGCGTCACGCAGCCATCAAGATGGTGATTTTTTTTCTTTCGTTACCCCTCTAGATTTCAGTACTTATCAGCGCTTGTTGTAAGCTCGGCCCAGCTAAGCATTCAATGTATTCTTACCCTTAGGCATCTGTGTTCAGGACTCCTGCTGTATAGTCCGCAATGTTTGTAACCTGTTGCCCTTTAACGAAGCCTTGGTTCTGCGATAGTATATTACATAAAAAATGTAATCTTAATTTGTTAATGTATTTCTTCATTTTAAGCTAACTTTTTAATTTATAATAAGCGCGTGACAGGGTTACACTGCCTTAATTACCTTGTATGCTTATGCTATGTCCTAATCGCCTTATCTTTCAAGTTTCTTTGTTGCCACTGAAAACTTGCAACAAACTTTTTTATTAGAATATAATTTCCTCGTGTCTTTCGGTTTTTTTTGCCACCTATCGTTTCTGACATTGATACGTGCTGTACATGAATCATTTCGGTTTCGATTGATCGGAATGGTCACATTTCATTTTTAATGAAATGTGACAATTATTGTTGCTTTAATTTAAACATTTTAATTCATGTGAATGTAATAGTTTTCCGAGAAAATACTCAAGCTATAAAGAAGCTTAAAATGATTTGGTAAATTTGGTGTTTGGTTGTACGAAGGCTGTTCAATAAATATGATAACAAAACCTCTCACGTGTGTAATTTTCCTAATGACGTTAAACTTTTTTGCCTAATCCAAGTTGGTAGACCACTTCCTCTCAGAAACACTAGATCGTGTATCAGTCAGTCATATTGTCTCCACCATCGGGTCAAAATGGCTGGACTGATGGAAACAATGTTAATTATTGAGCTGAGTAGTTTGCTTAGGTTTCTGTTACTGAAAGTCACATCACCGGCTAAAATTCATTGGCCATTGCCCAAATTGTTGTGGTTACAATGTCATGTCATGGAAACAGGTCTGGGATTGGTTCACTGCCTTTTATAATATGGAAGGACAGACGTTCAGGATGACACTGGAGGAGCAATGAATTGGCCGGCCAAGCACATCGATCTTGCTTCTTGCACTTGACATCGACGCATGCTGGTCTAGATGACTCGCTGCACTGGTGGGACAAATGTTTGGAGAGATTTGAGGATTATGTGGAAATTAGTCTGTCCCATGACCCTGCTATTTACTATATTTGCATGTATTATTTGATATAAATTCAGAACATTCTATTCTATTCTTTACCCTACAGTCAGCACAGTACCATTTGGCAGATGGTATCATTATGCAAATTAAGTCAGATATAAGCAGTCTGGTCATGATGGATCCCAACATCACAATTAAGTCATTATTCCCGTATTTGGGACCTTTACGAGGAGGATGGGATTGGAAAGGAAGACGGTCATGGCCGATTATAGGAACTATCCCAGCATTCGCCTGGAGGGATTGTGGTAAACCATGAAAAACCGACACGGGAATCGAACCCGCGTCTAGCGAATGCGAGGCGAGAATGCTAACCCCTCAGATACCTTTCTCGGTAACATGATAGCAGCTACATGAGGTTTTGTTACCTTATTTATTGAACAGCCCTCGTAAAATCGTATATCGTTCAACTTCAGTAGAACTTCGGTGCTGGTATTTGAACGTAAACAAAGCAAAGGCTGCAATTGAAATCCATCAGTGGTTGAAATTCCCTGGAGCACGCGTGGAAAATTCCTATTAGTAAATAAATTATTACAGTTATAATTAATCGTGCCTTTACATGTCCTTGATGAGGACCAAAAAACATGTCCTGCATTGGTGTATGCCCTTGTGGAACATTTTGCACCTAAACAATATGTAAATTAAGGGCAGAAAAATAAAAACGTATTATTAATTCAGTAGAGCTTAAAAAAAAGAAATGCTGAAAAATGGTACTCGCCAGACCAGTTTTTCCCCGTTGTTTTTGCGAAGTAACATACTTTCACAATTATGATTTTCACTCCAACACTTCCAGAACACCCAAAGACGCCTTTAACTAGCTATTCATCTACCGATACAGGACTGCAAATACTTTTTGCAGACTTTGCACATTGCAATTTCTATAAATGCTTTGCACGAGCAATTTGTGGTTAGACAAGTATGTACGGAAGTTTAGCTAAATGCAATACATTTTTAAATAAGCTTATTAATCTAGTTTAAATTTTTAAGTGAACTGGGTCAGTCATCAAGCGTGTTGATGTTATTGTAGGAATTTGCCGTCGTTGTTAATGTTCTTATTATTCAAATTAATAACGAGTGCGTCCTTCAGTGACTGCACTGTTTACAGTGCAAAGCAACTTACTGTACTTGTTTGTATTTGCTTGTTCAAATGTGCCAAAACGTGCTTGTTTTGATTAATTTGTGCCACATATGGGCCAGATAATGTAAAAATATTTTAATCATGCTAGAAGTTTAATGAAGTAAATTTTATGTGAAATATGGTGAAAAATACTTATTTATACCAAATAGATGGACATGGTTTTGATGGGTTGTTTGTTATTGATTAATTTATTTTTAAATTTAATTGGGGGATATGCCACCAAGGTTAGTGAAGATTCCGATAATAAAGTGCATGTAATTAAACGAGGACAAATTATATGGCTCTTGAAAACAACAAAAATAATGTTCTGCGACTTATTTTGATAAGTATCTTCAATAACTATATACTCATCTTCACTTACAGTGTGCTTGACGTTGTATTGGTTGCAATTTTTGCTAGAGTAGGCCTCCTTTTGAACAATTTTAGCAAATTTGTTATGTTGTGACTAGACTGTCTAAAGTGCTTATGGAGATTAGGCTACTATATACAGTATAGCTAGTCTTTTCCGGACAGCCATTTATTTCATCATTAAAAGACATTAATGACTTAGCGTTGCATTATAAAATGGCGACCTTGATTGTTTTAAACAAAAAAAGTTTTATTTTCTATGCAAATATGGTTAGCTCGTTGAGAAAAGTCACGAAATCTAGGTGTAGATTCCACGTGCTCAAAGTTTACGTGAAGGTGAAACGCATCATAATTTTTTGAAATGTATTGCTTTTGAGAGAAAAGGTGTCACCTACAATTTCAAAATCCAGAATTTAAAAATCATGAGCATCCTCGGGGCATTGGAGGAGTGCTGGGCATTTAGAAAAATAATCATGTGGAAAGTGGCCCTGTGATCTTGATTGTGTATTCTTCGTGTGATCTGGTTTGATAAACTAAATACAAAAATCGCCGCCAAGCAATAATTAACGTTCACAAGTAAACAGTATGTAGTAGACCTGCTAGATTTCAATTTCATGCATCGTTTGTACATCCGTAGAGGGCCCCAAATTTCTCATTTCACGTTGTCACTTTCATTGAGATTATCAGCATATGATCTGTGGTTCGCATAGATATATTTATTTGAGTTTAATAAATGTATCTGTATAACTGGAAACAGACGGTGTGATTACTGTAATTAGCATATTTCATGCATTTTCAAAAGTGTCCGAATTAATGCACATGTATCCATCCCCAAATCGAAATTCCAAAAACCGAAATCCGAAACTAAGTGCTGACATCATTCCACAAGTGGAACTTCACACCTGGCCTCATCTAGGGAATGTACACAAGCTTTTGTTTCATGCACAAACGTATAAAACATATTGTATAAACTTACCTTCAGGCTATTTGTATGAGATGTATATGAAAAGTAAATTAATTTTGAGTTAGACTTGGGTTCCATCCTCAAACTTAAGTCATCATGTTCTTGTACACTATATGCAAATGTTCCAAACTCCGAGCAAAGCACTTCTGGTCGCGGACTGAAAATCATGCATTCGAATATGGATATATGCAAATTAAAATTAGTCGAAACGTTTTGTTTTTGTTACATGTAGATTATCAAATACTATTTTTTCGCAAAATCTCGGTTTTTGATTTTTCGGACACGCCTATAATCGCCAACTTGTTAACTATAAATTGCCCCGTGTGCTACCACCCATTGAGAATGAACCACTAGGACACCCACTTCAGGTAAATTTGATAAAAGCACGTACGTGTTTTTGATTTTTACGTTTTCATGGTCGCTCGAACAACATTTGATGGTGAATTTTAGTACCAGTGCAGCGGACGGCTGTCGACCACTTGTTATCTTCCCCTATTCAACTAGTCGGTTATTCTCAATTTGGCCATTTGTCACATAAGCAATAATATAGACCAAGTGGAACAATCATGATAGCTCATGTATTCGTTAATACAAATTATTAGTATTTTTCTTTACGTGCATTACAATTTTTTTTTATTTTCGTAAAAATACATTCCATGTACATGTATATGCATTACTTAGTTGTGAAATACATGTACTGTATGTATGTGTATCGCGATAATTCGAACCATCTGCGAAACCGAATACGCTGAAAATTAGTTCGAATTTTCACTTTTTTGTCTTCAAAAGTTAATTATCATATTAAATAATGCTTCCTCTGATATTGACGTTTTATCCCAAATTTGTTTTAATCAAAAATCATTTCTTCTTCGTACAATTTTGTCACTGATAATTTCTTTCTAGTCAAATGGAATTCTGGAGGCAAAACACCTTTTTATTGGAAACAATTGGAAAATTAATGACGAATACGTTCTCAGAAAATCCTTTTTATCTGCACAAATCCAGGTTTTTGTTGTTGTTGTAAATTTGAATAATCACCTCATTCCAATTAATACCACGTGCGTTTGATCAAGGGTTGAAACTGTCTCGTTTATATGTTGCGTTTACTCTATAAATTATTAAGTTTATACAATTGAAGCATATTTATACTCGTACAAACGTTCAAATTTCACCATAGATGAACTACTTATTGGGGGAAATAGTAACATTTGAGTATTAGTCAATAGAAAATAGGATGATAGCCTCTTAATCGTCAGACGTGTACACTGTATGTAAAGTGTGCACCTTTTTTGTTTGACCCAGCTTTGTTTTCTGATGTAGGCCTAACCTTGAATGTCCGTCGTGAGCAAAGTTTGTTGTTTGTTCGTTTGACAGAGAAGTCTTTTTTTTTAAAAAAAATGGAAAGATATCAGTGAAGGTAATAATATCTGTCTAATTTTAGGAGTCATACTAATCGTATGTTAGAATGTTTTATTACGTAAGTCAAACCGAAAATGCTGTATATCCTTGTGCAGGCCAAGAAATTATTATTATTAAAAATAGAACGCTTGTCGAGACTGTCAAGTTCGATTTTTGGATTTTACAGACAGTCTATGCGAGTTTGCGTACTTATTTTTCAAGTCTTGTCAGGCAAATATACAGGTTTCCTCTTATTTAACAATGTGCAAGTACATGTAGATCTGGTAACAACATTAATTACTATGGAAAGATACCATGTTTTTTGTTTATTGCTAATTAATATAATTTTTGATATCAGGTCTATTATGTGTACACCTGAAATGGCAGGGCCTCCGAAAGCTAGCTAAAAAATTGTAATTTCCATTGTAATTAAGACTTACAGTATATAAACAAACGTTTTGAAGGGCAGATATTTATTTACCTTTCCGAATCTGTTAAAAATAATTGCAATTTAATAATGCTATTTTTGTCCCCAGTCATTTAGATGTTATCTTGGCTTGTTGTTTTATGCATTGCGGTATCATTATGGTTTTTTTATATACGTGTATGTAATTTATTTATAAAACCATTTTTATTTGCTATTAGCCACTCAGATTATCCGAAATAATCCTTATGACTGAATCCTCTAGCAATTTAACTAAAACTAAATTTACATTAAATTCTATTCCATTTTTATTTCTTAAGTAATAATGATACATGTACATCCGAAATTTAAAAATGTGTAAATTTCGCTGTGCAAATGAAGACCATCTTTGCATTGTTGTCAACACTTGTGGAATGAGTAATGTACTAACTGTTTCAGTTAAACATGATAGCTAGGCTGAACCATCTATACATGTATACATGTACATGTATGTAACAATGGTTGACCATGCCTACTGAAGCAAAAATGTGAATCAGACTGCATGGTCACCAAACCAGCCCTGGCATTAGAGTATTTCAACTTTTTATTGAATCCACGTCAAATATTGTACATGTACATGCATGCAGGCCTACACTTGTACAGAATATGTATACCTGTAGATCAGTGGTTCCCAAACTTTTTTGGCCTGCCGCCCCTTTTCGAGAAAAAAATTGACTCACCGCCCCCCTTTCAG
>JAQGAO010008218.1:0-10548 GCA_034697705.1 Ommatoiulus sabulosus | reverse complement strand
TATATGTCGATTTCTGGAACGACCCACGTGGGGTGGCATGGGGTGCAAATCGCACTGTAGGAGTCCCCCTTAAGAGTTACATTCTACTCGTTCTCTTTATAGGCTCCATAAATGTGTTACAGATCTGATTTTTATTCGAGCATTTACATGCATTTTTATTTTTGGAAACCCTATTTGTCGCAATTTATCTTAAGATTCGTTTCATATATCTCGAGGCTGCGAGGGATTATACGGGTATACATGTATCTTCGACAAAGTATCCCATGTCAATGATTTCCTTCTCGCTGGCTGTTTTATTTTAAATGAGGAATTTTGAGATGAAGTCGATAGGAAGATCATAAGAGTACGAATTGGAAAAAAAAGAGAAAGAATTTGTCAATTAATTGTGTACATCTGCTAAATCAAGTATGCATCAAATATGCATGTTATTACCCCAAAGCGCAACTTTCCAAACAGCTTTTATAATGGTTGCATCATTATTTTTTGAAAATTTCTACCGATAACAAAGTGTATTTGTATTCAAGAGCATCCTCGGTTGAATTCACGAGGATAAAAACTCTTTATTTTAATTACATGTTCGTTGCAATTAGCTTCGAGGATTTATCTAGGGAGAGCTGCACTGACTGTAAAAATCGAAGTAAATGAGAAGAGGAAAGTATGAAGGTGCATATACGTTGATGCTGGGTTTATAATCCCCAAACTTACCTTGCTTTTTGTTACGTTTTCTTTTTCCCGCTCTTACTTATAATCCCATCATTCTGATTTAGATTCATTACAATTACGATCCCATATTTCTTCGTATAATACATGAAACTTCATCAATAACTCGGCCTCGCTTTATCCCTTAATCATATCCTCTAATTAAAATTTCACGCTAATTGCAATGGGGAAATTATGATAAAATGGCCTAGGTCAAGAAGGGCCATCGATTTTAAAAGCACCAATGAAGGTTTTATTCCATTGTGCATGATACATTTGTATCGTCTTTACAGTTCAGCGGAATGTTTAGTATTGTAATTTATCAAACTATACCCATCCTACGAGGTTCATTTTAAGTTATTATATTAAAAACGATGTTGGCAGGCGGGAGTTTCATAACTCACTAGGCCCATATTACACTGTAGTGCCTCTACTTCTGAATTCTGGAGTCATGGCGTCTTCGTTTCAAAGTGGATGTACCAAAGTAAGATATATCATCATCAGGTTTGACTTCCACGTGTACTTATTTTTAGACCAAATGAATTGAAAAATAACCCATTAAATTACCAGAGAATGGGAAGAAAGCGAAGCTTGTTTCTAACAGACAGTTCCTTTTTGCACTATGTCCCAATTAGAAATGTTTGATGTGCGGGTGTATTTCAAGCCGGAAGTATTGAGAAAATAAAGCAGTCGAAACCGTATTTTAAACTTCCATAAATGCATTCTGCATGCTTCAATATATTATTTACAGAACTTTGCGAAAAGCTAACGCGTTGTTCCATATGTTTGCTGTTCGATGCATGTTCACAAATAACTGATCCTCAAATTCGACTCAATAAGGTGCATCATTATTACTAAACTTAAGTTCAATAAATGCAGCTGGTGCTGTCTTAGCACGGCATATCTTGGTCTTTCACAGCATCTGCCAATTCAGAATTAGCTTTCAGTGTAAGTTGTTAGTGTGCACTACGGCTGCTGTTTCTGTCTCAAATTTTAATCATTAATGACGCTCCTATTTCTTTCCGCAACATAAAATTATGCCTTGAAGCGTGGATCGGTTATTCTCTTCCCGCTGGCGTAGAAACCGTATAACTCGAGACACTTAATTGAAGAAGTGTAGAATTTCATTCGCTAAGTTGATTAACTTTACTGTCTTTTATTACCTTAAGCTTAAGTTGGAAGTATAAAGTTGTGTAGCGCCCTATAAACAGGGATCGCGGGGTCATTTCGTGTTAATTTGATTTACAGAGCAAAACGGGTGAAGCTCGCATTGTCCAACGAATTTTAGTTGATTTTTAACCAGGTAAATACTGTATGCCCGACAGGTTAACTGCTCTGCATTTTGCTACCTTTAGCGTTGGATCGAAGTTGCCATTTGATGCTTTGAAGGCGAGGAAACAAAACATTCAGATTTGCCTTATAGCGTTTTAGTTCCACTTTTTAGAATCAGTTTCCTTTACTTTTTTTATTTGGTTTTGCATTTCTGTGCTGTGGAAGTTTGGATAAAATTTGTAAATTCTGGCAATATCCATTTCCTTGAGCTCTTCTGGTCTAAGCCTACTTTATGCGTGCATTTCCATTGATAGAAGATTGGAAACCATGCAGATATCTCTCTCCTGGAAATAAAAAAAAATCTACCGACTTTTGCTTCTGTCCTGAGCTTCCTGAGTTATTACCATTTTTTTGCGATTCTCGATTGTGCATTTTTCCCCCAGCGAACGAGAATCGTGCAGAATCGAGTCTAGTACTCGCCGAAAAGATATTGCACCTATCGCGCAGAGTAATATATTGCTGAGTTTGGGAATATTTCACGAACGGTAATTTCTATAAATGCTAGAAATTCAAATATTCACATGTTCTGATGTTAGAAATGAAGACGAACAATTGTTAACATGCATTTTATAGGGGCCGTAGTCTTCATCAGTTTCGGATGAGATGCGGAGTTTTTAGATGAAAACAGCGCGCGAATAATTACTTGACCTTCATTCATAATTGATGTCGCAAGCTGGTTTATGCTGAATGTAGTTATTAAATCCCAGTAACGATAGCTTACTTTTTTTTTTCGTTTTGTACGTGATGACGCAAAACGCGTACAAAACGAAAAAAAAAAGAATCTTCTGCAACGAAGCTCCGTATATTTTTGGTGTTTTTAGGCCTACTTCGTCGCAATTGGTACCTGTAACCTGTACGTGTTAGTCGTTGCTATTCCGTCACGATAAATCTTGACCCAAAAGATACTTTGTCATTTTACATCATTGACTGCAGATGTAAAACTCCATGGTTGATATTTCGGATAGATCACTTCGCACCAGTAACCCAGAAATTAATATCAAGATTATCTTAGCCAATATTTTTCTTCAACTTCCTTCCTCAATATACGGAGTTATTTTAAGTATGTTCGGTTTTGTTGGTTTCAAAACCTATAGTGCGTCATGTTTTATTCTGCCCTTTCTTACATTAATCTGTCATCCATTTTGACACCCTGATCTTGTTACTGCTAGTAGACACTGCGTGTATATATGTTGAAAATGCGAGAGAACGTATTCTTCGGGCCTAATAACACGTTTTATCAAGACAAAGTTTGACTGCATCCTAACCTTGGCCTAGATCTTATCCCTTTCCAAATCTTGCTTGGATATTGCATAGGTTGCAGTTGCCATGGCGACGGTTCTGTTTTACAAGGCCAAAAAATGGATAAGCAGTCACGTTGAAATTTAGATGGGAATGAGATAGAACAAGCGTTGAATGCTAAAAGGAAATAAAACCTAAAAAATGAAGTGATCACCCTCCAGCCATTTTTTTTCTGTTTTTTTGGCAAGCGTGACAAACCTAATCTGACAATTTCGCATCAACTCATTATTTTTTCTTCGCATAAAATCGATGCGGATTTTATCTGAATTTTTTTAGAAAATCCATCCGCTAGAATGGCAAGTTTGAAAGATTGGGTTTTTCTCCTATTCTCTCCGCAAGAAGTTTCATACTTTTTATTAAAGTTGACACTAGAAATGTTGGCTCGATCATATCGCTATTGCGAATTGGGACTATACATCAGAACTTTCAAGTACTGATATACTGTACAATCGTGTACATTATTTCTCAATGATTATAATAATACATGTAATAACAATAATAATGTTTATTCAAGAATCAAAAGGAATGGAGAGGTTTAATACGAAAGATGTTTAGGAAGAGTTTCTATTGTACACTGTTATAATAATAATATTGTTACGTATTATTAAAAGGTACATTTTTACTGAATATTTTGTTGTTTGAAAATATTATTTCTTTTTTCTTTTTTTTTTTTTTTTGATTAAACTCCTTTTCTCTTTAAAACTTAAAAATGTTGCGCATGGACACCGTTACGTATCTTTTTTTTTGATCGCATATCAAAAGAAGTCGGTGTTACTGACCGTGGCAACTGAGTTAACTTTGGAAAGCTTTTTCCAAATGAGTATTCCTATCTTGATTTGAGCCTTAATTTATGAAGGGGAAGTGAGGTGTTCTCGGAGCATAAATGTATGTTTACAGTATGATCCATTTTTGATACATAAAATTAAATACCTGGAATCAGATAAGATTTCTAATTTAAATTTATGTAGCATGCAACGTTTGGTTTTATTGTTAACAAAATGGTGCGCTCAAAATTAAGCCAACCTATACCTGTAAGTTATCCATTTCTCCAAGTGGTATAGGATATTTACCAAATAAGTTCTATATACGAGATTTTTTTTTTGCATTCTCTCTATCAAGTTTATTTCTTACACGCTCAACGTTTCGATCAACTTGTTTGTACATTAGGTCTTCTTCAGGAGCATCTATAGTGAATTAATTAAATTAACGAACGAAAATCAAAAATGGGGAATTTTCATTTCTTGATTTCTTTATCTCATCCACTATAATGTTCCTGAAGAAGGTCTGATATACAAGCAGGTCGAAACGGAGCGTGTAATACACTTGGTATATAAAATGCAAAAAACTCCGCAGAACTAATAGCTTTTAGTGCAAAACATTGCACAACATTCCGCATGGTAATGTTAGTACATTACCGTTTAACCAGAAACAATTTAAATTTCATCTTTGTAATAAAATGAATAAATGTATGCGGCAAATGCAATTTGTTAAAAATAGGCAAACAACGCATATGCAAATTAGAATGGTTGGCAAAACGTTTGCACGATGCAATTTCTACTAAGTATATTGTATTTTAAAGTTTAGGAAATGCAATTCTCAGTCTTTTCTTTTATTGTTTAATGTACTACTTATCACTCATTCGTTTGTTGAGCGTATACTCTTATAAACGGCCCACTGTTCAATTATAATCACGCTGTAAAAATCGCTGATGGCCACTAATTGATAATGGGTCAAGTTGGGGTGAAATTAGAAAAGTATATATCAATATTTCAACCGTTTATTGCGCATTATAATTTCTAGTAGGTGAGTTATGGGGAGCTCGATGTTCTGCATTGGCATCAAGATACAGCATTGTGAGCGGCAAGATACTGTAGATTAAATTTATGGCCTACTTGTTATTCAGCCACAAGCTCTTCTCGTCTTGTTTTTCATTATTGCAACAGTTCTCATTATGTGGTGGCGATTGCCATCTCTATAGCTGCTCACTAACACCCCTAACGATATACCGTAGCGTTTTTTATCGGCAATTAGTGTAGCGATAGTGGGAATGATCACTGATCAGCTAATACTGAAGCCAATTCTCTTTCATAGCTCAATTAAGATGCACGTTTCATGTTGAAAACGGGGGACCACGACCATCTCTAATTGTGGGTCTTAAATCTCGGCGTCCATGTCCTGCACTTCATAGCATTCACTTCACGTATAGTGAAAAAACCGTAAGGTTTATTGGATAATCAAAATATACTGTTTTCTTGATATTTCTCACGAATTGTGATTAGATAACGATCAAATTTGTGCATGGTAAAAGATCGTGCCTATATAGCTTAATTTCTACTCTATTATTATCCGACCCCATCGCCAGTTTCACCATTATTTGTGAAAACTTTTCATTTTTCTATACAGTCGACATGTACAGTATGTATTATTTGCGGTTGATCTAAGCTAGTCCACTATAGTTAGCACGATGACTAACGGACCTATCAAGATTGATGTATGCGACACATTCCACGGCCGAAATATCCATTGGTATAGCTGGTAATACCGCTGGAGGTATTCCGCTGTAGTCTGGTTTTCTTCGAAAACCCTTTGTTGTCCATGGCGATCTTTGAAGTTTGTGGTTTTCTGCGACATTCATCGTTGTTCCCAGTAATTAAGAAACCTCGCCGAGGTCATAATGAGCTCAAGGACAAGTACGGCTGGATATACGAGATAACTCTGCTTGCACTGGAGTTTTATATCCACAATATTAGTCTTATAAGCTATACGATGTCTATTCATGGATTCTGCATCTCCAGACATATTCGAAAAACGTATATTGATTCTAGACCCCGTGGACACGTCGTGTCACTTCTCATTACATTTGGCGTGCAGACCCATTGCGTTGATCCTAATTTAGTCATTTCATCTCGTGTAAGCTGATTTGTTTCTATAATCCTTTAATGACCAAAAATATTAGTCTAAATAGCGTGATACCTGAATGCGCTGACTGTTCATAAAAATACGTAAGCGGCTTGGAGTCATTTGGCAATCAAATACGATCGGCTTATTTATTATACACTGCGTGTAGATATGCAAATGAGCAATGCCAATTGTCTCTGATGAAAATTAACGAGAAAATTCAAAAGCGCGAACAGTGTTCCTTCTGTCTGGAGGTTGCATTTGCTTCCGTAAATTAATCCAATGTAATGCTGTTTTATAATTCTGTAAGATAGTGGCATTTCTGGTTGAATGCTCAATCGATAATGTTATTCGTTAATTTCTCTAGATTGCCCATTTCTAGCGGAGCACTTAGAGCAGTTAAGCTTTTATTTTCGATGTCAAATATAGCGCTGGCCTTTTCTGAATCGCTTTTTTTCCTCCAAATTTGAACTCTGGGCTCTCAATGTGGAATCATCGATGTTACTGAGGTTCTATCGACCGTTGCCAAATTGCTTTTTTTACATGTGGCTTTTGCATTTACGACATTCAGCATCATAAAAGTATCCGATATGGTTCTACCAAACCACATATCACTGGGCTTATTAGTTTTATGCATGAGAACTTATTTAAGAGGTAGAGGTTTTAATTAACTGGAAATTTTAATGGAAATGGAGCCCACTTTGTGTAAACCCTCTTTGCCAGAGAGAAAATCCGCGCGTATTATTCTGGAACACGCAAGTATTCGGTTGGGTCTAATCTACGTGGTTATTAGTTCGCATAAATTAAAATGCAAATCTGGACCAGCCTCTTTACTGCGGTTACAACAAATATTTGCAAAAGGGTAGGCTCCTATAGGGAATAGTTGATAGGAACATTGCATATTTTATTGAGATAAAATGAATTAGCGGAGTACATCGAGATTAGGTAATGTTTAGTGCTCGTCATATTTGATATTAAACTTTGCAAATTAGACGAATGCATTACGAAAAGGGGATATGAGCCATGCATTGGAAGTAAATTGGAAAGTCGTTCGCTATATCATTGGAATGTATAGATGTCATGTTAGACATAGAGCCTTTGATCAGATTATTAGTTTGCTATAGCTTACGTGTACATCAGTAAAATATTCCTATTCGCAATTTAATCGGCTTCAGTTTTCTTTTCAATAAAGATTTTGTAAAAAAAAACTCTTGGCTTAATTAAAATCTTAACTGGGGGTAACTTTTTTTAGCATCAAACTGCACTTTCTAGTCTTGTCTTATTCAATTAATTTTCTATAAAAAAACTCAGTTTCTCACTTAAATTACACTTAGTTCATATCGAAGTTTTTACGCACCTAGGGACTGGATCTTTGCCACGAACCTTATATGTATCCGCATTAATTTGCATTACATCGCATTCTTAAGTGATCCTATATAAAGTGGAAAGAAATTCAGCTGGGAATTCAACTCATTTCTTGCCGCTCCGGAAATGTTCATGATTAATTGATGACGTGGAACTACTGCGCAAAATTTCTGCTTTAATATCTTACCAGGAAACGAGATACTGGAATGACAAATAAGCCTAAGAGCTAGTCGTTTTCATAATAGCGTAACTCGGATTGCTCCGACTTTCATCGATCTGATTTTGGTCAGCAATCTTGCGCGCCATGGTCAATGCCTCAACCCCAGGACCATTTCCGAGAAACTGTTCAACTTAATGCGTCGTCGTTTACGGCGGGAACATTTAATGCGTCTAAAAACTACATTTATATATATAGAAGCAATGCTAATGCTTTTCTGTAGTGTAGGTTTTTTTATTATTTTCGTCCGAGCGTTTCGATATCAACGAGAAAATCGGATTTTGTGAACAGTGCCCAACAGTGTCGTATATACTGTATTCGCACGTGCAGAACTGGAATGATATCTAGTTTGCCTGTACTATAGCATTTTGTATCGATTTTGTGACTGCTTTTGTTAGTTTGTAGCAAATATTGCGTTTAATATGACTGTGCATTGAGAGCAAAAGGGTGAAGACGAAGGGGATGTTAGGTTAGGAAAGAGAAAATAAGGTCAAATCGCTGTGTCAATATTGTGTCCTAAGAGAATTTGCTGGAGGTATGAATGCCCGCAGAAGGTAGATGCGTTGCCTTGGCAACTGGATTAACCTGATTGATATGAAAAGAAACGTTTAAAGGTAAAGTAAGGGCAAAGGCATTCGGCGTCCAAACTATGTAATATAAACAGCATGGAATTCACGACTATATAAAGCCTCACAGAAGAACTATGATGGAAAGGACGAAGCTTCCGATGATGTCCGAAAGTAATTAATTTCTCTTTTATTTCATAATGAAAATTAATGAAAATTATCCATTAAAAGCTTGGCATGATATTCGGTTAACAGTTTGAGCGCAATAATCGCTTACGGTCTATACCTCCGCTTGGCGCAGAATGGCTATCGTTGTTTTCCGCTTATACATTAAGGCCGAACAATAGTACATGTATAGACCAGCGAAGAATGCAAATTTAGCGAACATCATAACAATGGCGGATTAATGTTTCGACATAATGTACAAACGACGCTATTTATTTCATGCTTCTGAAATGTTTGCTGTTTGCAAATCAATTTCACCATAGGCATTTATGCAGTTTTTCAATTAAGGTCGTTTGCACGACAGGGATAGGACATTAAATGGTAGCAGGTTAACGACCTAGAGTTATCACAACAATATAAGTATAAGACAGAAGAAGAGAATGCAAAATTAATTTGTTTGTATACATGTAGAGTGACTGAATTTGGCTGATATTCAAATTCCTTCCCTTAATTTCAGGCAAAATCTTTATTGGTGTTTCAAAAGTATAGTGGATCCTCGTCACTTTTGTTTACTTCTGCTCGGGCAAATCTTTCTTTGGTGACTAATTTTCCTTATGCAGCTTTCAGTATTTTCTCCAAAGATCCAAAGTATGACCCACATGTACATATATAGTTCTGCATTAATAGTTTCTTATTCCTGGGAAATTTTTGAACATATATTCTTAATATTGTTGCAACCAAAGGTTTAAGCTCACTGCTTGTTGCCTGAAAATCATCGATTAGCTTTTTACGAGAGTGGTCAAACGTTGAATTTCAAAAATCGTGTCGAAGTAATTATAATGGCTGGAGGTTTTGAATTAATTTAAGGTTGGATCGTGAATGTTGCGATAAAATAATTCATACACATATTGTACATTGAAATAATTCGGGCAATACTATTATAATTTTTTTTAAATATCATCTGGTGAATCACGGCTTTGAGGAATTCTAGTGTAATTAATCAAGTTTTCCATCTCCTCTTTCTATATTCGTTAGCCGATATCTTTTCGTTCGTAGATCGATAATGTTCAGAGCGTAAATGAGCTTTAGTTTAGCGCAGTCTGTACACGACTAACGGGGTCCATATATTGACCAGTGAATATTTATCTTCTTCACCGTCTCTACTCTTCATATCGATTACTTGTTCTCCAGGGTGATAACTTCCTTCCATAAACGGCGGAATATCAATTGTGTATAATTTTTATTGTGTATAGAGTTGTCGAGGAGGGCTTATGGGACTTCCTGTGTACAATCATGCACTCTGCATCCATGCACCTAAAATACACGTACTTTGGCGCATTTGTCTCAGAATTCGAAAACATTTTAGTTAGCTATGTACATTTGCTCCGTTGCGGGCAGTTATATAATTATTTCCTTTCTGGCGAACCACTATAAACATTCCTTTGGCTCTGGTCAATTAAACACGATCACCCCTAGCACGTTATATACATTGTAGTACGAATAACTGTCATCCAATGACTATTAGATTAATAGTAAGTCCCTGATGTTGTTAAGAAGGAGAACCAGTTATCAAATGCCGCGCCCTTTATAAAAATCTATTACATTTTTCCGAAAAAATAACATTTCGTCAAATTCTGAAAAAATAAATTCGAGAATCGCATTCGGCTTTTCCATTGTTTTCTCAGAGACTCGTACAACGTTGAAATTTGAGTAATTTACAAAACTAAGTAATATTAAATATTGGGTATACACAGATTTCACAAATTTAATTTTACCAGATACATGTATGGATACATTGTACCTACACTTATCTAATATATCTGTATCAATTTTTGTATTGATTTGGGATACGGTTTTATGCTTTTGAAAAGCCTGCTAACGGACTATAGCACGCCACTAATGCACTATCCAAATGTTTCGAAGCCTATATTGCGAAGTAACTTACTGTATGTAAAACACTTCTAGGCTATATACTACCTAGGACAAGAGTACGTAAATAGTACGTCA
>JAQGAO010008217.1:0-10550 GCA_034697705.1 Ommatoiulus sabulosus | reverse complement strand
TGGGATAAAACTTGTTCACATTCTGGTAAAGAAGTTCCTGTTTCACTGGATTGATAGCTAGGTTGTACAGGAAAAAGTCCATCGCCATGGCAGTCTGCGAGGAAAAATGACATCTTCATCGAATCCATCTTATTGGTAGCGAAGGGACGCCATGACACTAGCTGTCGGGGAACAATGGCTTTCCGTTTACATGATGAAGGGAAATAATTTGGAATTGAGTTTTATTTCCAAGTTTCAAAAATCACTTTCATATCAAAAACTCTTCCCGACATGCATATCGCTCCCTATAGTTTGTGCTTTAGGAAATGTAAACGGGAATTTATATTTTGTTATTATTTTCCCTTATAGTTAATGCCTGTGGAGAAAATTCAGTCACTTTTTTTATAACGAAACAATTCCAGATAATGTAACTTTCATGCCATGTACATGTAAAATTATCAAAACTACAGGTAAAAGACCCAATTAAGCAAAGGTACGGTGGAGCTGAACAGACATTACCGATAATATCCCGGTGAAAAGAAGATCGTACGTGACCCACATGAGGTGTTTCAGATCGTTGGTCGGTTGAGTTAGGTATTTCTTCAAGACACAAGGATGCTTGCAGGAAGGATTGGTTGGCCAAAGAGCCTTCTTTTGTAACATCATTTGCTCGCAAACAAACCTAAATGCAAGGGCGTAGGTATAATTCCTCGCATGAATTCAGATATCTTGATCAAACCCAGAAATGTTCATCGTAGTGAGCTCATTAATTTGCCTCAACATCGTAGTTTTCAGTTTTGGCGATGGTTATTAACATCAGCAACACTTACTCAAATTCGTCGACTTCGGTCAGGGCGGCGAGTGAAGCATAGGCTTCATCGATCAGCTGACTACCGATATCGTTGCGATCCACTCTGTGATCCGAAGTATCAATGCCAACGTCTACGCCTACGAGGCGAAGAAAAGATACGTTAAAGAAACGTGACCAGTGATAACGTTGCTCGGAAGTATGTGAACTTACTCTCCAGAGCCCATTCTTGAAGCCTGAACCGCAGATCCGGCACGACGCCCGCTCGGGGAAACTTTACGTACTCCACAAACTCCTTGGCCACTTTGCCCTGATGCAGCGTATACTGATCAATCTTAGATTTGGTTAGCATCGCCTTCTGGTACCGATTTCGCAGGATCTTCCAATCCATGCCATTCCTATATTAAAAATCCCGAACCGTTAAATGTGCACGATGCCGAAACGCACAATCCAAAACATGAATTAAAATTTTCGCAGCCAAAAACTACATATATTTTGGATCATGACATTGACGAGTGGTAGGAGACGACATGCATCAATAAGGTCGGGGCAGCCATCAACTACCTGCGATGTAGAATTTTAGGAACATTTTTATTTTCAAGATTTTATTTTACGATTTATCCTCCCTCGTAGTTCATTGAAAAAAAATTAAACTAACTTAAAGAAAAATCCAGAATCCCATCCACGATGTATACCTTAAAAGATTAGTGAGAATCATCGCATGTTAGCACGAATCTTTTCATTTTGAAAAACGACCTAATACCTGCAATGCTTAAATTTTAGGACGCAATCTTTTTGCATAAAACTTGCGCTGCGATCAACTGAACATTGTGGAATTTTGCTCTTAAATGTACACAACCACCAACACCAACAACCAATGCTACCAACAACGAACCTTAAGAAGTAGAGGTTTTTCATTGTACATATACTTACACAGGAGGCAACCCTACTGCGTTGTACATATCCCGGCGCTCTTTCCTGGTTTCCAAAAGGTTGTCAAGACTGACTCTCTGCGGATTTCTGCATCATACAAAAAGAAGTTTGTCAGAAAAATTTACCCTCTTCCTCCTGAACATCCCAGAACATTCCATAAAAGGATTGGAAAAATTAGACAATTGTCGCTCAATATCTATATGGGACGTCCATTTCTGAGCTCCTCTATTGTAGCCTATTAAAGAAAAGTATAACGGAATCATCTATACAATGCCATACGGTTTCGGATGTAGAAAAATTAAGTTTGTCCATGTTTACGACCGCGTACATTTCTGATAGATTGATAAATGCAAATTTCATCCCGAGAATGAGCGTCTGCTGTGGACGCCGCCATTTTGAATTGTCGCAACAGTTACCGTATAATGCTGGATAAATTCAAACTTTCGAGAAAATGTATCCAGACTTAGGGTTTAGAAAACCACGTTAAACGGCAAGAAAAACCCAAGCCTTATCATTTTCGTCCAATTTTTGAATTTTTGAAGGCGTGATAACATTGGACAGCGGGATCCTTGAACAAATTTTTTTTTTTTAATGCGAGTTTTTCATCGCATTTAATTAATAAATTTAACCAACATTAGGGTGAGAGCACGCTGCCACGTAGTAATTTAGAAAGTTACTTACCGACCACTGGCGTCACCCAGCGGGCTAAATGATGCTAATGCGTTTCAAATAAGGTTGCTCCGAGTTGCCAGAAATGACAGGTCGACAATTTTATAAGAATGTTCGGAACATTCTTATTCGGAAATCGGGAAGTAGGCACAGAGTGGCACACGGAATATATTGGTCAAAACTGGAGCCATCGATGGAATGCCGCCTATTCCGTAATAACGTGTCCTTCACTCATCGTGAAATGCTAATGCGCATGTGCAACTACAGTGCAAGGTTTAACTCGGCATGTATGACCTTGTACAAGGCATGCCGTGGCGCCACCAAGCACCCTGATCATCACGCAGATTTCAGGGTTCAATTTACGCACCCGAGGCTGAAATAATTGAGGCAGACAACAAACACATAATTACATGAAATAAGTTACGGAAAAGTAGGTGGCAGCGTGCTCTCACCCTAAGGTGGTAGGTACGGAGTTTCGGATAACGTCATAATAGTAGATGACGACGTAAATCATTTAAATTCTTCTGATGACGTCGTAATTTACAAGTGTGATGATACATTCTAATTATGACGTCATTCATTAATATTCTGATGATTTTGTTTATCATAATAAATTAGGCTGTCTTTCATTACAATTTTGGTGAGGACGACATTGGTTAAATGTATTATGGCATCATTCATTAATATTCAATTCAATTCTGAATTGATTCTGATGATTACGTTATCATAGTAAATTATGACGTCATTCATTAAAATTCTGGTGATGACAACATTCATAAAATTGCTAATGACGTCATCACCAGAATTTTTACCGGATTATGACGTCATCATTTACGATGCAGTCCCAGACGTTGAAAAAATTGCAGGTTAGCACATGCCCATGCTCGTGTTTATTCTTAATTAATGGCGTTATATAAGATATTTCAAAAATGAAGCTCAATTTTCTACCTCGTTTATTGCCTGAGTAATCCTTAGAGAATTTAGTCACGTATAGCTCGAGAAGCCTATTCACGTGCAAGGTTAGATTTACAGAAGTGGCGCTAGCCGACTTTTGAATTATGGAAAGACCGATACATATCGGCGTTATTTTTTTTTTATATTAAAAATTGAATCAAATCGCGGAAAATTGCCGGAAAAGTCGAAAGTGCCCGTTGGCGCACGTTACTTCCGGCCGATTGAGCAAACTACATATTCCTGACAACGAGGCAGCTGGCATGCAAGCCTCCAGAGCCCACATCATCAACAGTCGAAATATTACGTGCGGCCAATGTCCATGCGCTTCTTGACCCCCTTGACCACCGTCCCTCCCGCTACTGTTGCGTAATTTTTCGACTTTCCCTCCCCCTCCACCCCCGCACTGATGCGGGTTACGTTAACTGCAAAAGCACCTCTGAATTATTTTCCGCCTTTGCACTTGGTTTCCACCCTCCGGCATTCATTCCTCCCACCCATGCTTCGTGCGTCGTACGTCGATACGGGTGGCGATATTAGCATAGATTCAAGGGGTTTCTTAATCGACGGGTAGAGGGGTTGAGATGCGATAAAATGGGAAGAGTCGCCATTTTGAAGCTTACCTGATGTCCATTTGGCTCGACCACTGGTCAGCTTGAATTGGATTTACGATGACGGCGCCCGACTCTATCGCCCGGTGAAACTGACCATGCAAGTGACAGTGATTACAGACGGTGGTGATAACAGTAACTCCAAATTGACCCATGTCCCGATGGGTGCTCTGAGCTGAATTATCACGAGCGCTGTTTTTCCCGGAAATTGAAATTGTGCTTTCACCGAATTGACTTTTGGCTCAGGTATTCGGAGAACTTCGAACTGAACCGTTTAAAAAGGTGCATAAACCACCTTTAGGCACAAAACTTGCGTGATTCGACTTTCAAATTTCAAAGAAATTGTAGCACAGTATGCCGACTCGAATCTTTTTTGTGTCTTTATTAATTTCGCAGCGCCGCACGGTGGCGGTGTATTAGAGATGCAAATGAAGCCTGTTGCCACAGTAGTTTCAAGGGAAAAGTCTGTTGCATCGTAAATTTTCGTAATTTTATGTATACAAATCGTTAAATAACTCTGTTTTTTTAATTAACAGAAAATGCATTCTAAGACTTTCACTATAGATTGATAGATAGATGTCTTTGCTCCTTTCAAATATGTATATACTTTACTAAGTCAATGAGCACAATTGAAAACGAAAATGCATCCCATGACGAAAACAGAAGCTTTAGCAAGATATTTTCGGAAATGGATTTTCAGTAATGAAAATGTTTCTGAAAATGCATTTCGGAGAAATTATTTTTAGCTTCAAATGCATTTATAAGTTATTCAAAATATGCATACTGTAGATAGGAACATCCAAGTTATTTCCAAATATTGTGCATATGTATTTGCATTTATATTTTCATAAATAAATGTGAACCTATATGCTGTATATTAAAAAACCCACAAAAAATGCATTACCGCATGAAGTTTTAAAAAATTCATTAAGCCATAAATACCATACATGTATATCTTATGCTATATTTCAGTGAATCGCAAATATTTTTGGACAACTGCCCCATTTTTTTAGCCAAACTTTCATCATTAGCCCCCTCTTAGAGTAAATGCTTCAAAATTATATTTACCTAAATGCATTTGCATTGCATGGGGATTAGCTATCTTAAAAAACATATTTCACAAAACGTACCAAGAAACCTAAATTGAATTTTTTAAATATATACCGTACCTACTAGTATATATTAGTAAATAACTTTGTAAATATATTTTGCTTATCATTCTGGGTAATGTCAAGGTATTTTCATTTAGACGTGGGATCTCAGGCTGCTGCCATAATTTAGGCTAAATGATAATATGGTCGCTTTATACTGTATACAATGCCATGTATTGAAACTTATATCTTAAAAAACAAAAACAAACGAGTTGTTTCACTTCTGAAACTTGAGTGCGACATACAGCTACGTAAGGTGATGTTTATTATACATGTATGGGGTCTAGCACCGCCTCAACAATGTGAGATTAACCTGAAATATTTTTATACCGATGTTTCCATATCCATATTTTTCCAATAGATGCTCAATTTTTGGTATGACCAAATAACTTTTCCACTCGGGCTGCGCGTTCCGCAGCAAGAATGTTGAATTATTTCAGACTGAAAATACTCAGAAACATTCAGGACGAAACGAAATTCCATTTTATTTGAATTTCAAGTAGGCGCCCTTGCTTCGATCGATAATAGTGTATCGGAATTTTCGTGCGATCCTTTATTAGCAGCTTAAAATGGAAATGCCATGAAAAAAACTGACCAAGAAAGTTTCGAAATTGACATTTTAGTCGCATATTTGCCCATTGCTCACCTCTCCGTTTGTCCTCTTAAGAGGCCCTAAAACCATTGCTCACTATGAAATTTCATCCGTAATTTAATATCCTCTTGTCATTATTGTTTTTTCAGAGGCAAACGCAAGAGGTCGTATGATTTTCCCTCCGATCCATCGACGGATTCCAGGAGGAATTCCGATGCCACTTTCGTTCAAAGTCTTCTGAGGCGGCTAAGGAATTCTCATTCTGGAGGACGCACGGACGACGAATCCGAAGACAAATAATAATAAAAACAAACAAACGAGGTAAAAAACATTAGGATTTAGATTAGAAGTTTCCTTTTCACTAGAGACCTTTGGACAATGCGCTATATACTCCTATGTCGAAGTTTACATGAATGTGATGTTGTTGGTTTTTTGGGATTTAATAAATGAGATCCCATTAAGATTGGCAAGAAATTTGAGTGGGCAGTTTTCAGGAATAGCAGGCCAGCCCTAATCGTTAAATTCCTCAGACGATTTTCAATACCATGACAGTATAAACACATAAGAATGTCACGAGACCTGAAAGCTAACAAAAAAAAAAGTGCTGAATTCAGACTTGAATTTTCTTTGTCAAGAGTTGACCGTATACTGTACATATACATGTACATGTACAGACTTTGTCAGGCAGCCCTCCCATAACGAACACTTCGCTTGTACGAACAATTCATATACTGTATACGAAAATCCCCTTGTATGCATGGCCCTTTCTTCAAGTTACAAATAGAGATTTCCGCTTTACATTGCTTGAACTTCGGTCCCTTTCAACTTCTGTCTAAAAATTGACAATTCATTATGCATGTATGGAGTGTCCCCTTTGCATGTTAATGGATCTTATGCAGAGTTACGTTTGGGGCTACATCACGTGAACTTTTCAACGAATCAACAGCTAAAAGAACGTGCCTCTGTTATTTCTTGGGGAGAAGACGAGATTTTAATGTATTTCATCAAATCCAGAAAAATAACCTAAATAAGTCTCATCTTCTCCCCATTAATCTTCGCCAATGGAATGAATGAAATGCCATGTGATTTAGAGTACATGCAGACGAAATCTGCATAAGGTCCATTGACAAGTTGGAAACATTTGACAATTCAAAGCAAATAACAAGAGGATTGAAAAGATTACTCTCCTTTAATCTTATCGCGCTTATTACTCAGGACTAAATTTGAAAAGTGCAACTTCAATTCAATTCAGTGTATACTGCATATTACACCAGTCTTTAAGGTAGTGTATGAAAAGCTCTGTTCCACTACCATTGACCAGATTTTTCAAAAAAAGTGGATTAAAAACTCCCAAGTTTGAACAGGGAAGGAACGAATTAATCATTTTTAAATTGATTCCCATGGGAAAACCATAGTTAATATTCGAAAATTTAAGGTATGAACAGGTTTGTTGGAAACAGTTATGTTCGTTAAGCGAGGGTTTCCCCTGTACTTGTACATGTATACATAAACCAGAGATTTATGGAGTGGGCAATGGGAACTCGAAGGGGGCACTGTAGGGCAAGGGGGCCAGTGGAAGTATTGAAATCATGGTGGTGCAAGGCTGCTGGGAGTGAGGGGGGGGGGGAGGGAGAGCAAAGTATACAAATTGACACCTATGCATAATGAGTGGTACTTTTGTAAGATTATATATTCGTTTATAATAATAAATGCTTCAATTGAAATATAGTGTTTTTTTTTTTCAAATAAAATTTGATTTTCAATGTATTTTGCAATGTATTGACCGATTTTATGGGTAAGGGGGCACTGATTAAATATTTACTCTAAGAGGGGGA
The DNA here is from genome assembly GCA_034697705.1 of Ommatoiulus sabulosus. Classification (NCBI taxonomy): domain Eukaryota; kingdom Metazoa; phylum Arthropoda; class Diplopoda; order Julida; family Julidae; genus Ommatoiulus; species Ommatoiulus sabulosus. Next base: position 3,021 of record JAQGAO010008217.1, on the reverse strand, counting down.
ATATGTCCAAAACAACGATGGGAAACATTGGTATACAGTGTATATTAAATAAATATATACATTGAACAAACCAATTAAGGGATATTGAAACTTTTAATGGGAAACTTTTATAGGTATGCAAATAAATGTAATTTTGAGCAATACGAATTTTTTTCCGTATATACAGTATATTCAGATGGAAATATAAATAATATACTATATATTATGCCAATGTAATGTATTACGGGCGCAATAAACTTCTGCTTTTATCATATTATCCGCAAAATTCTAGAAAAAAATCTGACCTTAATGTAAATATAATTGGAAGTGTAATTATATTACGCCTATATCATATTAAAAAAAATAAGATGGTTTTACATACTGTACTTGTATAAATACTAACAATTAGATAAAGTTTTGAGAAAATTTTCTTTTCTTGTTAGGTAAATCGTAAAGGTTTTGGAGAAATCGCATTTTTCTAGAAAAATGTCTCGGGTTTTGGAAAAAAATAGAAATTTACAGTAAAACACGATATTTTGCTTTCTGGGAAAAAATCTTCATTTGTTAGCACCACCTTAACGACATTATTTAATCCATAAATTTCCCCAATTAAGGCAATGACGTCAGTGACATATCATTCATCACATGTAACGCCAAAGTGAAAAACTCATTTTTTCAAATAAGCCGTTTAACGGAAAACGCTTCATCAGCGCTATTAATAAGCGCCATTATGCAAAATTGAATTTTTATCGTTGCACTAAACCATATACATGAATTGCGTCTTTCGATTAAATTTCTGGTAAAATCGGTCGTCGGGGATTATTTTCGATGAATTGCCGTTTCATTAACACCGTCTGAAACCCCGGTTCTAATTAAAACCGCTTTAATACGCTGATCATTATTTCGACGAGCTGATTAAAACGTCAGTTATTAGAGTGAATAAATCGAATTGAAAGCTTTTTCTCGAGATTATGGAAATCAGTGTCGAGTGAGTGACATTCATTTTGAGTGCTTTTCCTGCATTTTCAAGCCTCGCAAAGTCCAAGGCTGGTTTTGATTCAACATCAGCTCGATTCGCCTTTTTATTCACGCCATCCTCCCTGAACTGAACCTGACTCTCGAAAAACCGGAACATTTGTGCATCAATGCCACCAGGTGGCGCTGCAAACTCAATTGCCGCCCGCTGAGATCAGCGCCCCATGGTGGCATTGATGGACAAAATGCGTGGAGTCGTCATGGGCCTTTAAAATAACTGTTAACAAATTGCGCAAAACGGGAGATGCACACAATTAATGTCATGTCATTTGCTGGATGGAAAAATGATTTATGTCCTAGCGGAACTCAGGCAGAAGCATTACGAATCGTACTTTGGTAGTCTTGAAGTCACTTGTGCAAAAGGAATAAACGTTAAAAGCAACAATATCATTGAGAGAATTGTTTAGTCAATTAGCGCGTTGCTTTTCCACATGTGACGTCACGACTGCCAAAGTACGATTCGTAAGGTTTATGAAAGAGTATCCTTAAAGTACTCGGTGCTAATCTTGTTTTTGACGTTGAGCTACGACGTCTTTCCTCGAGTGTGAATAATTAGGGGTAGCTATACAGTTTCGGATATCCCAAAAAAATGTCCCAAAATGAGGCATTTTTAATTACAAACCTAATCATAGTAAATGATGACGTCATTATTTAACTTCTGATTAAGGCGACATTTGTTAAACTCTGATGAAAATATTTATTACAATTCTTATGGTGACGTCACTCAGTAAAATTGTGATGACAACATTAATAAATTCTGATGTTGACGTCATCCATTAAAATTCTAATGATTGCGTCATTCATTAGCATTCTGATGATGACGTCATCATCAACCTTTTTTATTATGTCAAAATATGGCCCTTTTTAGCCAGGAAATGAAGAGCACACACGTTTATTTGCGATATGATTTGCAAAATTTTCGCACTATGTGCAGAGTCAATAACCATGTTTGAATATGTCATCGTTTGACATACCGTATACAGTAAATTGCACAATGTTCAACTAGGCCTCTTCACCAAGTAATGAATAATATTGTCCACATTCTGTAGCCTACACGTGCATTGTCCATATAACGTATATTGTAAAAAATGTGAAAAATATATTTTTCGCAAAATTGTACATGGTATTCATCCGTTCAATCAGGGCCGGTTCAATCGTCAAATTACAATTATTTACTTATTTATTTTCAGCTGGAAAACCATGTTTTGGTCGTCGTCTTTTTAGTGAAGCAAATCATTCAGAAGTGCTTGAGGAAAAGGAGTCAATCAACAGGCATAAAAACACAATATTTTTAATGTATCGGTGGGTGGGCGCCTTCCTCCCTGTGTATTTATTTTTAATTTATTTCAAAATATTGTCTTACGTCCATTTTTTTTATTTCATCCAACTTGTGCGATTATTTTGCCAGTTGTGCACTCGAGGCGCGTCATTCGTTTTTGTGAATATTTTTTATTTTTTTGGTTTATTCAGTGACCAAATCCTTGAGAATGGCTTCCAGAAATTTTGCCAAATGTGCAGAAACTGGCATATACACATGTACTGTATATACCCCAAAAATGTCTACCCACATCTAAATGAAAATACCTTGATGTAGCCTACATTTAAAACATTTCTTATAGGCAAAATATATTTACAAAGTTATTTACTAAAATGTATTTTTTTAAAAAATGCACTTCAATTTAGATTACTTTATCCCAATGCAATTTTAGAGATACATTTTTGGAAACATTTTTATTATAGAAAAGAATTTCCTAAAATATATTTCAAAAGTGTTTTTTTCTATGTGGGTATAAAACAGAAAATAAAATTAAGCATCTACAGTATTAAACGTTTTTGAAAATTTCGAAAAATCTGAGTATCCAAAAGCAAATATTCCATAATCTGCACTGAAATTTTAAAAAAAAATTCAAAATAATGTTTCATTCCATCTCGGCAGATTTTAAATTTTTGACATATTTAAAGCCATTTGCAAAATTTCTGCACCAAGTCCTTTGAGGATGCCACCCT
>JAQGAO010008216.1:0-10551 GCA_034697705.1 Ommatoiulus sabulosus | reverse complement strand
CCGAAACTTCTTTCCAGATATATTATTGCTTGATATTTCCTCGTGTGTTGGTAAAAATTTCCTTCGAAAACAAATTTCCATATATATTTCCAGAATAGAAAGCGATATATGAGCAACTTATTTACGTAAAGTAACTGACGCCATGGGTTTTACAGTCATGCACAAAAGTTTCGTTCTGTTCGACAGCCAATCAGGAAAGACATACGTCATAGGCTGGAATAAAAGCACTGCTGTCAAATTAGTTTACCACCATAACCCTTTGAAAACGGGCTATCAAATGCTGCATATACCGTAGGGATATACATGTGTTCTGAAAGTGTCGCTCCGTGTGTGTAGCAGCGGGCAATTGTTTCAGTTGAAATAAATTTCTCGCAATTTCTTTCCAGAGATAAATTGCCTCGTGTATGACCAGCTTAAGGAAACATCCGCGATGGCAAAAATATTGTTTAAATGGTAAAATCTAATTTCAAGCTGCGGTATACATGCACGATGGTCGAAAAAGGAACTTGTTATTGGACGAAATGCGTGAATATAGGAATGGGGCATCGGTGTTAAATGCGTTTGCGTCAGATTAGTGAGGTTGTTGCGATTTAAACTCGCGGCACGATTGCCGTCGGTTTCATCAATTTCCTAATAAATTGGAGGATTAGATTTTTGCGAGGGTGGCAACAATGGCGACGGGAGGTTCGCGAGTCGGCGTTAATGGCGTAGTGTAAATGCGCGGCGAAACGGATAAAAACACAGAGAAACAAGCAATCACGGATTTGATAGAGGAAAGACTTTATAGGAAACTCCCACCTTTAATCCAAAAACCTCAAATATTTTTTTTCCAAAGAATTAGGTTGCTATCGATTCGCGATGAACTGACAAATGGTCAAAAAAAAAACACGGCTTAAACCCTACATCGCCTTATCATCATCATCAGAGAGCGCGAACGAACCGAGCGATATCATTGAATTTTTTAAATTATACCGTCTTTATCGAAGAAAAACACAATGGAAATGTAGCTCAATTTTGCGAGAAAAAGATTTATAAATTTCGAGGACAGTTTAGTGTTTTATAATGCGTTCCCTTTCCCTTTATTTGGTTACGAATTGTATTCGTTATATCTGGATTTGTAAATGTATTTAAAATTCCACGTTCTTGCTATATACTAAGGAAATTATCTTCAGTTTTCTCTTTCGGAAAAATGCCATCACATTTAAGTGCATGCAGATAATGTTAGAAACAAGTCATAAATATTCAGTATAGGGCTATACAGTTAAATGCTACGATTATACAGTATTAAAAGCATAATTTGGCTATAACATTTAACACGGCATATATACGTGTACATACATGCACTGTATCGAAATTTCAATTTAAGTAAAAGGCTCTGCAGACTAGCTGTGATGCGTGATCAAACCATCCATTTTTGTATTGGTAAATTGTACACTGAGCGAAAAACAAAAGAACGCATAGGCCCAAGGAGCACAGCTAATCACGTTATGGGACATCAGGGGCCATTAATGATATTTTATAAAATTTGAAAAAATGTTTGATGATGCGCATCATGGCTTCAAAATGATAAAAACAGAAAAAAATATTCGATAAATCTGAAAACTGTATAAATTGTTCTTCGCTATAGCTGCTTATCGACACTCATTGATCTAAGAGTGCGCGTGAATGAAAGGGAAATAAGCTTAAGGGGTATACGATTGCCGGCGTTAGATGGATGTGGTAATGATGGCCAATTTCTTTGATGTTTCGCGAAATCAGGAAGGATTTGTGGCGCGGAAAAAAAATTGGGAAAAGTTTGCGAGTTATTTGGTTGGTTTCAGGAGATTATAAATGTAGCGCAAATTGGCATCCATGGATTCCCCTCACTTTACGCCAGTCAAAAATGCCTCCACAACGCGTAGACCACGTATTAAATGTTACTGCATGCATACCTCGAGGTTTTTAACATAGCCTACTTCAATGAAAGTCCTTCAAGAAGCAATATCACGGAAAATCTTTCCAATTTTCGATCGACGTCAAAACAACCTTTATACATGTAATGATAACATTTGGAAAGATATCGTCGCGTCATTGTAATACATGTAGGTGTAGGTCTTTAAAAAAGTACGAAATTTTCAGAGTATTAGCAAATATTGGAAAATTATTATAATTTTTAACAATAAGAAAATTCAATCTGTCAAGTTCTATAAAGAATTATAAACGATTGCAATTCCTCGCACATTTTTCGAAGTATTTAAAAGTTTACATATATAAAAAATAATCGGGGGAATTTGAATTGTGTAAAATTACTTCCTCGAAGACATCTTTGTTGGCGTATACAATATATAAAGAAGATATGTATGTTTGTGTAATACGGAGCCCCGTAGCGGAAGATTTTTTTTTGTACGTGATGACGCACAACGCGTACAAAACGAAAAAAAAGAAAATCTTCCGCAACGGGGCTCCGTAAGTTTTTTTTTGTTTTCTGTGGTGTGGCCGCGTAGGTTATTCGTGCCGAAACTGTGGTAGGCCTACTTTCGGATTTCTTTTAGCTTCCCCGGGTAAAGCCGGGTTTTATGCCTATAGTATCCATTAAAAATAAGTATATGCGCGCGAATTCATACATAAAATGCGCAAAGAGAATCACGAATACTTTCGCCGAGTGATGAGCATGCATTATTGGAATTTATTTATTAAATTAATGCAAATAAAACATTTCTTTCGAAATCTTCAACCATATCGCGCGCGAGCAAGCTATGTACGGAAGCTCGCCTATAGTCAACGTTGATACGATTGAAGTTTTGTACCGTATATACGAGCATATACGTGACGCATCTGATACAAAAGGCGCTAGCAGTTAGATTTTGCCGACAAAAAGAAGCCTCTTTGAAAGCCGTACACGAAAATGTCCCTCAAACCCGAGAAAAACAGCAGAAAAGCGAGGCATTTTTTTAATAACGCCGAGGTAAAACCTCTCGAAATCTTGATTTAAAGCGTCTTAGGTAGCTTATATACGATACATCGCAGATTGTTTTTTCTAATAGTGAAAATCACGCCACGCTTTATTTCCGAATTGCTTACATGAATGACACTTTATTGGCTGCCTTTAAGCAGATCTTCTATGGACGCTCTCGTTGTTTTTTTCTTCGTGCCAGCTTATCCTGCGGGAACAATTGAATTTCGACCAAAAAAAAAAAGCTGATGTCAAATTGAAACTCAAAATTCAAAAGCCTTATTTTTAAATCAATTTCGCGACGGTAAAAGGCGCTTTTCTTTGAAAACGATTTTGCGCAGCCGGCAAGAAACGACAAAAAGGAGTCATCTTTAAATTAGGTAGCTCTAGGCACGAGAAAATCTCGAAAACTAAGAGGATTCGCCATATCAGCCCCAACCAAACGGGGTTTCAATAACATTTCACAATGGCCATTACTAAGGCTGAAACAAAAACGGTAAACATATACACGTAGGCCTATATATTCTAGTGCTACACCCATTAAACGAGACGGGGAATCCTTATAAAGTTATTCAAATTCTAAAATTCTGTACCACGGAATATATACGAGCGCACATGTATTAACGTCGCGATATTAATTTCTGCAAATTTAATTTATTTATTACTAAGAAAGATTCAGTATCCCAATTTTATTATAGTTTTAATTTAGAGAATACGTCATATATTATTTGAACATTTTAAAAACTGAAACACTAAGGGCCGGTTGCACCAGCTTAGGTTAAAATCTGAGGTTTACTAACCTTGGGTTAAAATTTGACTCCAGGTTAATGTTCGGGTTAGATGTTTGTGTTGCACCAATTAACTCTCGATGAAATATCCCCAGGGTTATAGAACCCATGTTTTACCTGCTGAAACCAAAATGGAGGACGGGAAAAGAAGTACATGTATAACTTTGACAAATTCTGCCAGATTGCGCACCCTGGCTTCACCTGTCTGTGTGACCAGGTGGTGTGGCACGCGCAATTCCCTAGCTTCATCAGATTCATCCGTATAGTGTCCGTCATGTTGTTTTTCCTATTAACCCGAGGTTAACCCTGCCCACTGGCCCCCTTGCTTGTGCAATATAACGGTGGGTTAACCTAGAGTTACCCAATAGGTTAACCCAAGGTTATTCTTAACCTCTGTTGGTGCATGCGGCCCTTATAGTTTTAAGGTTCAGCCACTATTCCATTACCAATATTTCATTAAATTAAGCCGCTATAAGTATGGTCGTTGAACACCGTGACCTTCTGATCCTATAGCTATCGTTGGAGAAAGGTCAACCATGAACAGGCTGCTGGGTGTCATGCACGCTTAATTGAAACCCGCCCCATATATAGGCTAGCCGATTTTGCACGCGTGACTTAATTCACGACGGCCAAAGTGCGATTCGCAAACCTTCAGTCTGAGTACCCCTTTCATTCGCGGTATATTTCTTACGAGCGTTTAGTCTTCTAAAAGCATACTGTGTCTAAAAGCTTTCATATACGGATATAGCCTCGAATTGAAAGAAATGCTCGGGCACGATCGCAATTCGGGATGCAAATAGCTAAGAGATTTGACGCGGCAACAGAAATAAAGCGCAAACAATTCAGTTTAGTTTTTCAATTTCATCGGTGATTCCATCAGCGTGAAGCTCAATTTGAGGACGCGAGAGGAAATCGAATTGCGCGGCTGCAGGAGTCGTTGATAAGGCAATTGTGTGGCGCGTATCTTCATCGCGCCCAATCAAACTCATTTGCCGCTTATTCCCACACCGAGTGACCTTTATCACGCTGCCGAGCAGCCAATAAATAGGCGAGTGTTTGGACCCTACAGCTAATAATCCGCGCCATTTTTCGTCGCCCTAACTCGCTAATCAAATCAGGGGAAGAGAGAAAAGAGCCCGGGCCACCAGCGCCAACATCAAACCTCATTACGAGAGCACTATATACACCTTCGGAGGAGGAAAGGATTGGACCCGAGCGCTACCGTGCTGGAACATTTCAAATTTCATTCAGAACTGCCAGGAAATGGCGAGTCGATCCCCTTCTAATGCCTCATCCACGATGCAACTACGCGCGCCAATGACGGTCTTAAGCGCCATTTTGAAAACGTCGGCGTCATTGTCGCGTGTCGTTGAGTGGTTCACAATGGCTTTTTTTTTCAAAACGACATCTCGTTCCGTCATGCAAATCCTATACGGAATAAAATCAAGAACAACGAAGTAGAGCTCTCTACAGTGGCGTAGATAACTTTTTCTTCTGTTGGGGAGGGTTCAGTCTCTTCAAACTCGAAGTATGAATTATCATTATTGTAAATTTTGATGTATATATAAAATAAAAATGTACATTATATAATATTAATATTTTCTATTCATAGATACAGTATGTATAAGATTGCGGGCGTCAAAACTTGCAAAATTGATGAATGAAAACATGAAAAATGTGACTAAATAATCTATGAAAATGTGAAAAAAATTTCAATTTGAACAATGAAAGCATGGAGCAATTTCTACATTTAAACATTAAAAGTGTAGACAAATTATCAAAATTAAACATTGAAAGCGTGGAAAATAATTTCACTAATGAACATTAAGAACTGGAAATTTTTACAATATTTGATCAGTAAAAACGTACAAAATTGACCAATAAATACATGGAATGTGTTTCAGAAATTGTTAATAAAAACTTGAAAATTTTCGAAAGAATGATTAACAATAAAAACATGTGAAATTTTGAATATTATTTAACAACAACACGGAGAATTTGGAAAAATGTAATCAATGGAAATGTAAAAATTGTTATGAAATTGAAAATTGAAAACTGGAAAATTTCGAAAAATTGATCAATGTGCAAAATTTAACGTTGAAAACGTGACAATTTTTGCAAAATTGAACGTTGAAAACGGGACAATTTTTGCAAAATTGAACGTTGAAAACGGGACAATTTTTGCAAAATTGAACGTTGAAAACGTGACAATTTTTGCAAAAATTGAAGATTGAAAACTGGCAAAATTGATGAATGAAAACATGAAAAACATTTTTCAGGGAAAACGTGTGATTTTTTTTCTAAAATTTGAACATTAAATTTTGAACATTAAAAACTGGACAAAATTGCAATACTGATCAGTGAAAACGTGCAAAATTGAAGATTGAAAACGATCTAAATGTCTCAAAATTGATGAGGGATAATTTTTCTAAATTGTTCGACAGCTTTGAGTTTTTCCCAGTTTGCACAAAATTTTCTAAAGTCGAGTGTACATTAATTTTGCCAATCAGTTGGGAATAAAGTAAATAACTTACTGTAAACTTCTAGTCCTAACAGATCCTGATGGCGACAATCGTGAAACTAACTTTTTAGAAATTTACTACTTGAGTTGAAAGTTGAAACCTCTGTAAATCTAATCCTAACCAAGTACGAAATATTTTGAGATTTGTTGCTATTTTTAGTTCAAAAGTCTTCATTCTATCTAGTATAAACAATTCTCGGGGGGGGGGGAGTTCAGACCCCTTCAACTACTCCCCCCCCCGTATCTACGCCTATGGCTGTCGTTCACGGTCCACCAAGACGAAATAACGTAAAAATGACGCGCAGGCGTTTGTCCGTGTATACGTGGGACGTTATTACCGCGCCATCTAGCGCGGAGAACAATAAAGACCGACAATTTTTTTAACGTCGATTCACCTAGACAATACCGTCAACTGCTAGATACACGGACAATTTTCTGAATAAAAAATGGCAGTTGGCGGATTTTCATTTTGAAAAGTAAAAATAAGTTGTTTTTTTAATGATGTATTTGGTGCGTCGTGGCGCGTGCGGAGAATTAGTTGGCGCCGTAATATAAAGCCGTCGGAACCGATAATCAGTTGCCTAAAGACTGTTAGTGCAGGGGATTACGACCGACGATTTATCTTTAAGGTTCTGGTAATTAGACATCATTAGGGGAATCGAAAATGTTCGGGCAAAACCCCGGCATAAAAAAGTCGGAGAAAAGCGCATAAGGGTTAGGAACGTTAAGAGATGCCCCGTAAATGGTGGGGGATCAATGCGGAAGAAAAGGACAATAATTGGAGCGAAAGCCACGAGGTTGGATGAGGTAGGCGAGCAAGACCCTGCCGAATTAAGCCGAAAACACTGGCAACGTGAAAACGTTTGACAGCGTAAATGGTCTTTAGAGACCACTAACGCTCGTTACGCTTGCCACAAAGTCAGCTTAGCGACGAAGATTCAACTTTCAATATGTACGACTAAGGGAAGCTAGTTTAGTGCTCACAAAGCCCGTTTATGTCTTTTTCGGTTGACCAAATTCACCAGCATTTTGAAGAGGAACGCTCCTTTTGCCCATATAGGAAGTCGAGGATGCGTCCTCTGAAAATGCATGGTTCCAAAAACAATTCCACGGTTTCTCGTCACCATTTTATCTGTTAAAGACTAGCAAATTTAAAACATATCCCGCATTGCACGAGTTCACGTTTCCCTCAATGTACTTCTTGGAATTATATATTTCGGGGGAATAAAAGTGAAATTTCTCCATGTAGAAGGGTCGAAATAACGATAAAACCAGGGAAGCTTTTCCACGTATTTTGGAAATTAACCAGGGTCACTGAATTGATCTACATTGTGTTTACTGTCAGGGATGACATTAATCTGATATATAAAGAAGAAAACGCGCCCATCTTGGATTTGGTTATTACTAGGATATTTTCATCCACACGTCCGATTGCTCCGAAATTTTTTGGCAACACTCAGGAACACCCGGGGAGTAATGTAGGGAAGGAGGGTCTCGATCCCGAATATATAATCCCTTCCCATATTTCCCCCGTTTTATCCCCTTTCCCCAGCCAAAATGGCCGCGGACGAGGGTTGTCCATAAAGGTCGTCCATAAAGTCTGGCCAGAACATAACACCTGACTCCAAATATGGCCGCCCTTTTCCATTTCTCGCTACACTAAAAATTTATGTCGGCTGATATGAAAAATTAAAACAAAAAAATTTCTGAAAAAAAAATTGTGAAATAGGGACATTTTAGCATATGTAAATTTTGTCATTGTTCTGGAAAATTTGTTTGAAAACCTTGAAAAGTCATGAAAATTAAATATGAATTATCTGGGGGAACCCTTTCTTATTTTTTCGATGCCATTTTTATAAATTGTTCTCTAATATTGTGGCTAAAAAAAAGAACAAACGTGTTAAAAATACATGATTTTGCAAAATTACAGGGTTCACCCAGACCTGAAAAACCTGGGAAAGAAGGAAACTTTAAAATCTTGAAAATTTGTTCTCGGGAAAAACGTGGAGAATTTTGCAAATTTTAACTCCGACCTTTCTCTTGCTCGCATTACAATGAACTACCAAGATGGTGAGTTGAGTTCTTTTTTTAATAAAGTCGTATTGAAACTACGGCATCAACAAAAATCGTTCATCAGCGTATGGAAACTATGCTGATCAGCCATTTCGTCTTCTGGGGATTAAACCAATCGGTAAATAAATTCAACGGACCAAGGTATCGATTATACTCAATTGGAAAACAGTATCGTTCAAGTGAATGTTTTAAGTACAGCCCAGACGAAGCCAGGTTTTTCAGCTAGCAATGTCAAAATTTGAATAATCTCCATTGCCATTATAATCGGCACAGTCTAGAACTTTCACCTTGTGTGCGAATTCTGGTAAAACTCAATACAAAATCGAACTTTTACAGTGTGAACGAATACTGGTAAAACGTAAAAGAAATTCGAACTTTAAAAAAGTGAAATCTGCCCCCCTAAAACGGGCAATTGCACATAGCAATAAAGCTTGCAGTGATTGCCTGATTCAAGGGGCTATATCATTAAACAGTCCCAACCCGTCAAATATGACAGCTTTAATAAAATTGCACAGTAGGAAATAACTTTGATGGTTATTTCGATGCAACCTCGAAATACTAGTCAATTATATGAATAGTAGAAACTTAGTAAAGAATCGAACTTTTAAAAAAGGAAAATCTGTCCCTTGAAACAGGCAATCACACATAGCAACAAAGCTTGCAGTGATTGCCCGATTGAAGGGGAAATATCGCTAATAACCCGTCAAATTTGGCAGCTTTTAAAAAATTGCACAATGGGGAATAGCTTTGATGGTTATTTCGACGCAACATCGGATTATGAGTCTATAATATCAATTTCTTTATCGCGAATCCAGTGATCCATCAATAAAGAGTTTACGACGCTGGATCGCACGGACTGAAATGACATCCTCGAGGAATACAACCCAAAAATTCCTACAAAGCTTAATGAAGGCGTTACATTGAGCAAGATAATGATAAGTTCGTCCAGGGTGTGGCTATTTTGAAATAGCCACGAGTTATATAGGTCGTTTAGCAGTAATTTCAGACCAATGAAGGTCCAAAAACGATCGCATTTCAACGACCTGTCTTCATTTTGCCAATTTTCCCAGGCATTAAAAATTTACGTTAGTGCCATGCATCAATTACCGGAATGGCTCACATCTTTCCAAAATCCAGTTAGTAAATTTATAATGAACGCCGAAACGCATGTTCCGGTATCCATGGCAATGCCTAGGATATGCCTTAATTTAAGCATCGTTAGCGCACTTTGGTACCTGAGGCAGCAGACTCTGAAAAAATAACGGAAAATACAAATTGACTTCAGGACCGTGATTCAGATGTCACTTGTCGTTAGTTAAATAGGCTTTCAGATACAGCTTTTTCTAAAATTGTACTGCGAGCAGATAAAATATTATACTGATTTTCTTTAAATCTTGGGAAATTGAGAAATGCAATGATGGAAATGATATTTGGATATTATTTGATAGTTATAGAGGCCAATGTGTGTTTAATGTTGCATTTTGTCAGCCATCTTGGATGGGTCGAACATTGATGCCATATTGCGTCGAGCACTAACGTCAGAATTGAGCAGAAGATTGGTTATGAAGTCGCACAAATTTAGAAATTCATAGCAAACATCACTAATTCCTCACATACGAGCGTACACTGTATACATATATACTGACACTCGTAAGTCCATTGTACGCTCGTAGATTGTTTAGATGTTTAAATTGCATTTATGTAAATTTAAACATATGTAAAGTATTGAGAAGGCTATACTGTAGGGAGCACTTGCTAATGTACCTTTTGTTGACTTTGAGATTTGTGATAAGGTAATTGAAATTGTAATTTTGTATTGTTCACGCTATACATTAATGGTTTCAATTAGTGATATGATAAGTGCCTCAAGCAAATGGACTTATGAATCACCCGGTAGGGGCCATCCAGAAATGATGTCACGCGATTTTTTAAGTTTTTTAGACCCCCACCCCCTATGTCACAATTTGTCCCAAATTTCCAGTACCCCATCCCCTTCAAAATACTGATGTCACGATTTTTTCGATCGGCAGTTAGTACACCACTAAAATAATAAGCTTATATGTAAAACGAAAATTTAATATGCCGAAACATATATGAACACTTGTAAAATGAAACGAAATTAATTATGGAGCATTCCAATAGTTCACACTAGTGCAGTGAAGTGTCTTGCCAGTGCAACTTAATCACGTGACTTTTTTTGTTCAGTGCAATCTCATGACGTCATAATCCGCCATGTT
>JAQGAO010008215.1:0-10551 GCA_034697705.1 Ommatoiulus sabulosus | reverse complement strand
ACATTTTTATGCACATGTTCATTTGAACGTTAATAATGTATATTCTTATGTAACAATACTAAAAATAAATACATGTACAGTATTAAAATGTCATGCATATACTGTATGTATGTATGGAATGTACATGTACTTCCTTAATGGGTCACATTCTTTTAATTCGGGTTTAGTGAATTCCGGATATAATGGTCAAATTCTGTCGGTCCCTTAAAGATCACTATAAAAGGATTCTACTGTATCTGGTTTGCCCATGCTGTACTTAAAAAACTCACCTATACCTATAGTGATGCCTTCACGGTTCAACAAAGCAGTGCATTATGGGTGGTGCATTTTCATGAAATGTACACGGTTCAGTTTGCACGAAATGTGTATGATTCAGCCTATATATTAGGCGGCCATTTTGGGAGTGACAATGTAATAAAATGTGCGAGCATGGAGAAGGGGTAATGTTTTTGGGATCGCGAACCCCCCTTAGTAGTTTAATTCTTGGGTGTTGCAAAATATTGCTGGAAAAGTTTGGAGCAATCGGGTGAGTGGATCAAAAGTTGTCGCGGAACAAGTAACAAGGCCATCCATCCCTCCCTCCCTCCATCCATCCATTTACATACAGCTCTTTTTTTATATAGCGTGAGTAAAAAGTTTTATTCATCCCCCCCCTCCCTCCCAAATCAACAGAATGTGTGCAAATATGAAAAATGGGATATTCCAGATTAATTCATATTTAAAATTACCCTATTGGACTTGTTAAGGATAGCGTAAAGGATATAGCCTTCCTATACCTGTATAATAAACACTTATTACTGAAAACTGCATGCAATACTACCATTTACGAACGTCCACAAATACAGAAATACCTCTAGCCTATTATAATTGAGATAAAAACAGTTGTTTTTTTCACACAAAAAAATATATTTTTGACATTTCCAGAAATTAAGTGAAGAAATTTGCATTTTATATTTGTTTCATTTTTTCCTAAATTATTATTTCCTGAATTCCCGAATACTTCCCTGTACCCCCTTCTTACGATCGAGCGTCCTTTTTGGATGTTCCCCAGTTGGATAAAATTGATTCGCCAGTTTCTAGTTTATCAAAGATGGTAAAAACAAGTTGAAAATAACGTTTTCTTTCGCCGAGTCGTTTATTGTTCACCGTAATTTTTTTCTTCTGAAATTCAGACACTAATGCTCGTAGACAAAATCAAGATGTTTTACACGACTGGAAACCCTATTTCCTCGTGTACGTTTCCAGATGCGTAACATATCTCGATTTTGTCTGAAAGCGTTAGGCTGAATTTAAAATGAGATGTTTAACGGTGTTGCTAAGGTCATGTCGAAGAGGTTTAACGTAACTTCAAAATATAGCTAACCTGCACTGGTCTAGCTCAAGTAGATTTTCATACAGTTGGACCTCGTTAAACCGAATCGCAAGGGACGTCAGAACTCGTTCGTTTATCATTCCCATTCACATGTACGTGGGGTAGGATTTCATCCAAACTTCGATGAAAGTTTAGTTCTTGTTGTTGAAGTTGTGTCCGTATAGTTCGTAATCAGAAGCGAGACAAAACATGACTTCAAAAATAAGAACTAAAGTTTCATCTACGTGTATATCTGAATGAAATCCTACCCAACGTATATGCATGGGAATGAGATGTAAGTTTTATCGGGGAATTCCCCGTTATAACGTACTTTTTTACATCGGCTAAAGCTCGCGAATTCACTCTAAAAAACTTTCGTTTTAGCCGACAATTGTAATATCCGAATTCAGAAATCGTGTTATACGAAGAAATTAACATTATTCATTCATACTTTGGGACGTGGACTGGAAATGAGTTCGTTCTAGCAGAAAATCGTATACAGCGAATTATTCTTAATGAGGTTTCACTGTATTTTTTTTTTAAAAAACTAGGATAGAATGCGAATAATCAAGTGGTAGACGCATTTTTCGCTTTATAATAAGTTGCCGATTTAAGGAATTTTTACGAATTCCAGCCCAAAAGCAATCACGTGGATCCCCATGTTATGAGGTGTTTTTTTCGGCCTTATTTTCTACGATGACATTTCTGAAGATTTTCTAGTGTAAACGAAGATTTGACATTCGTAGACGAGCGAGGAATGTTTTATTTTGGAAGGGAAGCAGCTTCTCTTTTGGACGTAAGACGCCTCTTAGCTGCCACGGAATCCAAGACGTATAACTTAAATTACGAACCCTGACGTTTCAATCTACATATTATAATTTTATCCAATTTTAATATGCATTAAATTCGAGTTTGTTATCGTCGAGCGAAATTTGAAGTTAAAACATCCGTATGCAAATGGCGGGGTTTTGACGTTGACGAATTGTCCTTATGCAAACAGATTTTCAATTCGGTGAAATGTCGTAGATGGAAGAAGGGATGGGGGGAAAAGCAAAATTGCTTTTTTATGCTAGTTTAGCCAACAATAATGCTACGGTGGCTCATAAAAAATCGCATTAATTCATTGTTTTGCTCGTCCCGGAACTTCCCGCTTCACTACCAGTTTACAGAAGTCATAAATTTGAATTAAATGAAGAAAGATGGCGGCACTAATAATGCGTGGCAGCTTGAGCAATTAATAATAAATGCCCCTTTCGTCTTCTTGTCTCGTTAGAAGTATTAGCATCGATAACATCCACGCTCGTCGTCACACAATTATATCGCTTATTATACACGTACTTCATCCTGATATACAAATTAATTCTGTTCAATTGAGTACTGAATGTACTCCGTATATGCCGGGTGCCCGCTGGCACGCTTGTTTTGTTTCCAAACATGTACACCTTGCCTCGTGTATGCCTCCATTTTCTCAACCAAAAGCATAGTCATATTTTTTGAATTTTCCATCAATTGCATTTCTGATATTTTTCTCTTATAAAAATGCATCATTTCGTTATTCGAAATTTCAAGATTTCACTCCATTGATTCCAACCTTTGACCAAAACAGTCGTTCGTATACGTCGCTCTTTACGGCTGGTACAGGGAATGTATATCACCTTAAATTAGACGGCGTACAAAATATTGATTTATTTCAGAAGACGAAGTAAGGTGCGCCACCTTTCGCGCATCACATGTGCTTGAAACATGACGGGCCCTCCCAACCAGAAGTCATGCGGACCCCCCTGCCCACCGCTATATAAAGTAGAGAGCAGCGTGATGCTCTACATACATTAATTTTGAATAAAAATAAGTCGGCTTATACGAGGGGTGTTCATTAAGTTTCCGCAACATTTTCTTTTTAATTTTTGAAAACGACTGTATGGATTTTAATGAAATTTGGTGGAGGGATTCACGTAAACACCATCTGTTATTATTAAAAAAAAATTCCATTTGAGAGATGCATTTTTGCCATCGTTCGGGCAGCAAGTGTCTGCCTCGCTAAAAAAACGTTTAAGCCAAAGCATTTCTGATAGACACTGACCGTCCACTTCTCTGAGCATCTTTCATACTTGTCTGTCCATTTCTCAACTTTTCAATCCAATCGTAGATCGAACGTTTGGACATTACTCGGACCTTAAACACGTCACGCATTTCTGCTCCTGAAATGTCTTAAAAAGTTAAGTGCTTCTGAGCCAATACCTCCTCGGAGTCCATCTTTGCTTTCCAATTTTAAGCATGAGGAATTTTTTGAAACACATCTAATCTTAAAATACATGTTAAGGAATGATGGAAGAATTTTTCAAACAAATTTCATTAAAATCCATACAGTCGTTTTTTTCAAATGATTGCGGAAACTTAATAAACATCCCACGTATGTTGACCCAATAGTAACATCATATAAAATAAAACTATATGGATCCTCCACAAAGCGCTATACACAACTATATCCACATACTTTACGTATCTCCACACATGCTTTGCATCAGACTGTTTTGAATTAATAGATTTTTACGGGAGGGGGACAAAAACGTGGAAGCATTCGCGCTCCTACTTCGTTTCATCCTATAATGGGTTGAAGCTGATTCTTCCACCAAACCAGATTAAGAGTTTTTATTGTGGCGCTTAATTTGGTTTTGCTATTATGGAGAACAAAGTTTCTTTAATTCACTCGCCCGCCCATTATAATTGCATTTGCCCGCACCAGACTAGCTTCGGGCGTTAAGTGCGTAACTAGACTACAACCATACGGAATAAAAAAGGCTCTTATTTGAAGTTAAAACCCAGCGAGATTGTCGTGCATCTGGCAAGACACGCCAGCCCGCACATTTTAATGAACTATTTATTAGACTCATTAGCACTCCGATAAACGAGTCGTTATTTTAGCCGCGCTAATGCAACTTTTAGGGGAGAAGCGCGAATGGACCTTTCGATGGAAGATTTACTTTCCATTTTGTGAAAGAAGATGTTCGCAACCCTTTCATTTTAACTGGAATTCACGCTGTGGATAAGTGAGCCACTTAGTTAATTCGAATAATGAACTTGTTGTATATATACCAACGTTGTACCGAAACAGAAGGCATGGTCCATTGGAATCAGGAATTGATGTCCTTTACGAGCGGAGAGAACATGCATTTTCTCAAAATTTCAATGTTTTGAAGGATACGCCTCTAAGAATGAAGATCAAAAATCCTGTAGGTGTTTTGAAATACTCGAAGGTTTTTAAGTTGCGTTAGGTATTTCATGTGATGCGTTGAAGAAATGTACACTTTCAATGCACATTTAATGAAGGTTTTTATTGCGATGCATTTGTTCATGTTCATTCAAAATGTTACCGTCGCATATAGGGCAAAAGATCCAATTAGAAAGTTGTAGGGCGTCGTAAAATTAGTACAATAAGTGCATTTGTGACATTTAAATTATCGATCGACAAGTTACGAATCGCAGTTTTGAATTTCTCGTATGTATGCGAGCTCGCATGAAACGAATCCATGACAGGAAAGCTCGCCGTCTTAGCTTTGAAATATCAAGCGATTCTTATCAAACCGTTTTTGGTGTCGACATTTATAAAAGACACTCGATCTTTTAAAAAAACATACCATATAAGAATAGGGAAACAATATTATCGCGATAATAATTAAAAGTATAGTATTTCGACTCGACTCGGTTGGGGTTCGTATTTTTGAAATGTTTTCAAGTGCAAGTGAAAACTCGAGAAATTACTCGAGTACGTGAGAAATAATTTTCAGAACCTTTGTTTACTTTATTTTAATTCTCAAAAGAAAGAATAAAATATTTCACATTTTATATTTTGTCCCAACGCTATATCACCCAATACGCTCGATCACTGGATCGTTTGAATTATTGCATCGACGTAAATTTCCTGGAGTAGAGCTATTTTAGCCACGGATAAAATCCATTGAGTGTCGTAGAAATAGCGCTGAACTGTATATTATTTATATAAAATTTCTCAACTTAAAAGCATCTCCTAGGCGAAGTCTATTTAGATTTCGCCTATATTTCCTATTTAGATTTCAAAATATACGCCACCACCAGTGCCACGTATACCTTCAAGAGCTTCTCAACGCCTATATAATCTCGCGTTTACAGTGTATTTCTTGGGACTTTTTCGTCGACGTCGACATATTTTTCGATTAGTTTCTTGTTTTTGCACCAAAAAAAACCACCTCTCGCCACTCGGTTGGCCTCTTCCGATGAATTTTGCGGCAAGACGTGCTCGTCGTAGGATTCGTTCGCTTTTGTCACGTCACGTGTTTGTCGGAGAAATTGAACTAAAAATACACCGTGAGTGGAGCTCCCATCTCTAGTGCGGGGAAAAACGCATTGTTTCCTTTTTCTACTCTGAAAAATCCTGCATTTGGTACGTGTCTAGAGGTTCACGCACGCATATATAACTCGATATAGAAACCAGCAGCCAAACGATGCAGACAATGCGAATGGAGAAACTTTTGTTGACTCTTTCGGGGTGCTCGAGCGCAGATTGAGTCCTTTATTCGATTTTATTCAATTTGTTACCTGTCGACTGATTCTGTGCACAAAATGCGGTGTTTTTTTTTTTTTTTTTTTTGCCAAACGCCTTGTTCTCTTACCTCATCTGGAGGTCGCGTGTCGCCCTCTGAGCAAGAAATCTCCGCTCTTGTTCGCTTTGCTTAAGTGGACGTTTCTCGCCTTTTTCTTCGATGGGAAACAATATAGCTCGTTTCGAGTTTGCTTCCGATGTACAGGTTGTTGCTGTTTTCCCCCGGGGTATATTTTCATGAATGCTACGCCTGCAGCCGTGACAATTACCAAAAGTGAGAACTTTTGACATATCGAACGACGAGTTAGACGAGTACGTTTTTGCTCGAGTTGTTTTTTCACGACTGTGTTTCTTCTCCCCCCCCCCCCAAAAAAAAAAGGTATTGTGGTGTGAATACAGTCTTGAGAGAGACGATGTGCAAATGAATGCGTCATTTCGTCTTTATTTTGTATACGGATTTTAAAATGTTTTAATGGCACTGTTGGTGAGCAACAGATTTGCACAAACAGGGCGTCCGAGAGGAATTTCATCTGAAGGTACACAGTTTCTGTTGGACTCCATTCGGTCGTCCGAAACTTACAAAAATATGTATTCGGAAAGTTTTGAAAGTTCTGCAAAGTTGTACATGGAAAACGTAAATTTTGTTCTCTGAAAAGGTTGAATTTTACCAATTTGTCCTCATCTGTAATGATGACCTCGGAAAAGGTTGAAAATATTGCGAGTTAATGCTCGAGAAAAATAAAAATTTTGCAAATTTGTACTGGGAATATTTGAAAGTTTGTAAATGGACCCTAAGCTTTTAAGTTCTCTGACTTTTTCAGGTTTTCCAGGACTGGAGGTACCCTGTTTACTGACTTTTGCAATTTATAACACATCACTTATGCGATATTGCGCTCAATTTCCCTTTTACTTTGGGAACTGATTTTATTTGGCATTTTTTTTTTTATCAAGTGGACGTCCGAGTTGGTCATACCCCCTTCCTCCCCCTGTCCACATTGTGTCCGTGACTCAACCTATCCCTCTACATGAGGACGTCCTTTTTGAATGGCCCGATAGACATTCTGTATTTATCCAGTAAAGTTTTATACCATGAATTCTTTGGTCCAGCAAAAGTTTGAAGCTTATAAAGCAAACGAACAATTTCCGGTTCACCTCCTTTGGCTTCCGGGCCCCTTATTTTGATTCCCTGAAACATTTTTGGACCCCGAGCCTGGGTGCAATGTACCCCGGTTTTACACCCAACTCATGATACTTATGTACAAACATGTATACGATCATGGGCTTGTAACGTCATAGCGCGATGCTCATCCGTTAAATAATATTTTTAAAGATTTTATGAAGTGATGACTTATTCAATAATTTAATTATGGATTAAAATCTTTATGATACATTATTAAAGGCATATTACGTATTAATGGATATTAAGATGTATTAAGATACATTACGTATTAATTACAACGTGTATTCAGTGCTGTCGATGTCTAAATTTTGCGCAGTTGGTTTTCTAGGACTATTTTGGAATTGCGGTAATTACAGATCTTGTGGCGTATGTTGGGAGTAGAATACGAAACTGCGTAGCAAAAGAGCTACCATGAAATATTTAAAATTGTTAATCTCTTAGCGAATCCAACTTCAGTGCTTAGGGATTCTCGAAATTTAACTTGTTTTTGATTGCATTAGCTAATGTAATGTCTGCTCTCCGGAGGGAGTAGCATTCGTGTTTCGATGTAAAAATATTATTTATCTCGTACATAAATAAACATATCACACAAATATATTCGATGGCGCTGCATGCATGTGTATAAATAATAGAAACTAATTTTTTATGCATTACTTAATCATACTGCATACTCGATATAAGACTTTTATAACTTGATCAATTTGTAAACCACGCATACATTATAAGTAGAAAATGAAAAGATCTTAAAAGATGTAACTAAGAAATATTAAATCTAGAATAAATCTAGACACATATGCGAGGATATCGTGGATGCTATTTTCCTTCGTATGCAAAATTCATGATACTGAAAAACGTTTATTATCCGAGTGCTTATACCTTTTCCAATGCTCATATTCTGTCACGGCGCAATAACGATGCAAATATTGACAGTTTTTTTCGCAATCGATAAATTATGGATGTGATTATGAAAATGAAGATCTTTGACATATTGAGTATACATAAATTTCGTAAACTGCAATTACGATAAAAAAAATTGTTTTTTGTCCATTATAATTTGAAGATCACTCGATGAATTATTCATATGTTTTGCATTTTTGCCTAAGGCTCTCACCTGCAGTGCCGTCGTTTTCATAAGTACGAGAATCTTTAATTTCATAAAGCATTATTATTTAATGAATTCACCCAGGCCTTTTTATTGATAATTTTCTATTAATGGCACGAACGACGAAGGACCTTTCTCGTGTGTGCAATTTATACGTTTCCCCCGTTTTGAATGATGCTTTAAAACGGATTGCAGTTATCTTTTGAAGTGATTAGACGTATGCGGAAACATGCCGCAGATTTCGGAAAAATGCATTACACCCTTCTGAAATATTAGCATTTTGCTTTTTAGAAATGAATTGCATCCGCATTAGCATAATCTCGGTGATTTTTATGAAAACAAGCGCTATTTTCTCGTGTCTTTCTCGCTACACGATTAAATTGGCTTTTATTTTTATACATTAAGATTTCTAATTGAATTTATTTGACTTTCCCAAATCGACGTAGCAAATAGCATCCATTTAACTTTATAGATATTAAGCGTAATTCCTCGATAGTGCGCTTTTAACTATGATACAATTTTTTTCCCCTATGCAATCTACGAATGTTTCTTGCAGGGAAGGAGGAAACATTAAAACCTGAAAAAATGAATTATAAAATGTAATGCGAAGACGAACGAATGGATGTGCAGTCGAAATCTCGTTAAGACGAATTTCGAAGGACGTCAAGATTTGTTCGTTTAAACCGCAGTTCGTATTATCGGAAGTCCGACAAAACATGACTTCAGCAATAAGAACTAACGTTTCTTTGAAGTTCGGATTGAATACTATACCCCACGTACATGAATGGGAAAGTGCTCCAACCTTTATCGGGGAATTCCCCGTTATAACGTCCCTTTTTTCATATCGTCTAAAGTTCGTTTTAGCCGAAAATGTGTAATATCCGATTTCGGAATTCGTCTTAAACGGAGAAACTAACTTTATTTATCCGTATCTTAGGACGCGGGGATTGGAAATGATTTCGTAATATCAGAAATTCGTATAAAGCGAGTTCTTTTTAATGAGGTTTTACTGAATGGAGTAGGCTACCTGTAATGCCCGATGGCTGCATAGGGTGCGTGATTTGTTCATAAAGATGCTCATAATCGGCGGGGATAAAAAGATAAAAAATATGGAAGTTGGATTACAGGGAGAGGGAGAGATATTTCCGGTTTCCTTCTACCGTGAGCAAATGGTCGAACTATTTCAAAATGGCATGCATTCTTGTCTTTTTTTTTTGTTCCCCGCAATTTTTGCAACCTTCTTCCATAGTTGTTGGCACTCGTATTTTCAATCTGTGTGCTTCGAGCTCTAGGCGCGCGTTCACCGAGAAATTGCAACCATACATCTTCTCCAAAATCTAAGAGGAACAATGCGGCTCCCAAAGTCGAGGGACTGGAGATAGAAGAATGATCGCATTCCCGATAAATCATGCTTTGTTGAGGCTGGCCATTAATCACCATCCGATATGAGAAAGACGACGAATTAATATCGTCCATTAAATTCCCTCTAGCGGGAACTTGGTTTTAAAACTTGGGCTCGAACCAACAATTCCAACCACCCCAATTCACTTCTGTCTGCATTGAGGCACGGACATCCGAATGGATCGGGGAAAAAGGGCACGAAGAAAGATGGAGTTAGGATTAGGGTCGGACCTTCTTTTTTGTGCGATAGACGGCATTAAGCATCTTGCCAAGTTGGGCAGCAACTCAGATCGCGTAGATTACGTCGCGTATTTTAAAGTTTCTGCGATGTGATTGCAGTTCAACAGCGAATGAGTTTCTGCGATCTGAGGCAAAAATCTACAGCATCCCCTAAAATTGCAGTTCTATACAGCGAATGATCTATTCCAATAAGCTACAGTTGAAGTGAAGGGTCAATCGCATAAAACGATAGAATTCAGTATTG
The DNA here is from genome assembly GCA_034697705.1 of Ommatoiulus sabulosus. Lineage (NCBI taxonomy): Eukaryota > Metazoa > Arthropoda > Diplopoda > Julida > Julidae > Ommatoiulus > Ommatoiulus sabulosus. The sequence goes on along the minus strand of JAQGAO010008215.1, from coordinate 457 downwards.
TGATATATCCTTAATACTCATAATAACAGAGAATCTATAATTTAATAACGTAAACTAAAGAATGCGCGTAAATTTAAATTGCAACACTGTTACTGGAAAAATGCCTTAAGAATATTCAATATTTGGTTACATTGCTTTCCCCAAGAAAGCACATTGGTACCATTAAATCGCAGATATACGACAAAAGGGCGAATTTTGAAAACCATTGAAATAGTGGACGCATGCTGACGCAGTTTGTCATTGATAAAATGTGATTCTATGAAAGTAAAAAATCTGGATATGGCAAGATATGATCATTGATATAGTCTGTGTTACAAACTGTTGCGTCCAGGAAATGTCCTGGAAAAATGGTATTTTGCTGATTAAGTGCTCCTTTCTTATCAATAGAGAGTTATTGCATAGCGTAGAAATAAGCTACGGTAACGCAATCGTCACTGGAGCGCGATTATGCGCATGC
>JAQGAO010008214.1:0-10551 GCA_034697705.1 Ommatoiulus sabulosus | reverse complement strand
TTCACCAACTTTGATGGCTGCGTGACAAACACGCTTACGTCCGAAGGGAGCCAAGTATAGTGTACATCATCTACGATGCGTGCACGCACCTTATCGGGATGCAAATGTCAACGATGCGCGAAATTTGCTTTATTCGTGTAATAAAGTATAGTTGCCGAAATGTCGAAGGTGCAAGAACTCACCTATCGCGTTCAAATAACGTATACGGGCGAAACAGCGGAAAGAAAGACATACGGTACAATGTTAAAGAATAGCTCGCAAACTTTATTATTTCATCGTTAAGAATGTATACGTGTACCCATATATGGTCCACAAATAGAGCGAGTAACAATTTACTCATAGCGCAGAAACCGCCCTCTAATCCGTGTAAATCTGGAGAAAGTGGATGAGAAAATGAGAGAATTCGAGTAATGAAGTGCGTTGTCTCTAAAACCACGTATATAAGCGCCTTAATCCCAATTAAGGATTCCGTGATTCCGAGGTCAGCATGCAGAACTAAAGCGAGCTCGCGGAAGCTCCACCTCGGCGCCCTCTGGCCGCCAAATGTATATTTTTAAAAAGGCGCTCGTAAATCACTATATATACCTTTGAAATGACATCCGGATGAAACCGAACTATATGGGATTAACTATACACGCCCGTGTTTAACGCTAACACGAACACGGCTCGGACGAGATAACAAAAGCCACGCATTTCTCGTCCAATTTCAATAGCAGCTTTTGACTCAAGACGTTAAGAACGCTCAGTCAGAAGCTGTATACGAGTCGTACTTCGGAGAATCGATCCACGACGTCCCTATATTGGTCAAATACTATCGTAATTCGCATTTCAAAAATAACTTTGCCATTGAGCGTAGATGGCAGCAACGTAGGCACGACCTTAGGCGTAACTCGGTGTAAATGAGTCCGAAGCGCGCTGCCTGTGGGCGATCCATTAAACCTCGGAATCGCTCCGTCAAGCGGCGTGCGTGCATTTATTTAATAACCAAATTGTCTTTTTTTTCCCCCCTCCCATGAAAATTGGCGCAACTTTTGTCTCTCTCTCGTTTGAGTGTTTGCCAACTTGTCCGGGGTCTCTTTTTCTTCCTCTCTCTGTTTCTCTCGTCCGTGGATCGGCGATGACCCACATTTCGCACAAAAGAACAACGCGTACATATACGGTATAGCGTCGTTGCGACAAGTTTTTGTGACGAAACGACGCGTCTTCTTCCTTCGAGGGTCACGTGCATGCATGGTGGATGTTATTGGTCCGTCCAAGTGCGCGGCTTCACGTTTTAAGCGCAGCGTGATTACGGAAATGTCAGCTTCTTGAAAACGTAATTTAGTTAATACGTATCATTCGTATAGGTGATATCCACGAGGACGTCTTCCACAATGCGCATGCGCGGAGGTATATAAACTTTGGTCACGTATGAATTGAGTGACATTGAGTTGCACCTTTTTCCTGCACTGTCGAACTCGTTCGCCTCGTTGGCCACGCTGACATGTAGCGTCTTATTCCGGAGCGCGTTTCCGTGGAGCGAACGAAACGCCGTGATTCGTTTAGCGCGTTCACGTTGTTGACATTTCGGATGAAGACGTTTTCGGAGCGTGAACAACTTTCGCTCCACTTTCTCAACTGTACCCGGCGATACACGAAAAGAGCAACGTTCTATAATGGAGACGAATTGCTGGAAATGCGCTCTCTTATTTGCACCCCCCTTTCTCAGACGCTCTCCTCATCCATTAAAAAGGAAGGCTGAGGATAGGGAACAAATCCCCATAGTTAAACATCGGCATTCTGACGCGAACGGACAACGATGGAAACTCCGGATTGCGTGTCTTCCAATTCCAACAAAAAGGAGTTTGAAGGAATTGTGCCAAGGATTCGATGTTATCCCGACGGATCGACGAGACGCGTCTTTAATTCGCCAATTAAGGTTACGCTATTGTTTCGCGCGAAACGAGTTCAAAATATAATAATAATAAAAAGCTTTATTCCAAACTGGAAAGAGGTATATACAAATGATCACTTTACAGGTCATCACTTATACATCTATACCGACATATTATCCGAGTTTAACACTAAATTAAGGGGAGTGAACTTAACTGATTTTGAAACCCTGACATTCTGAGGTCTTAACTGTGACATTATTGTAACATCTCTCGTTGGTGTTGAGTTTTTGTGCAATGTGTATCATGGGGTACACAGATGGTACACAGAAGATGGTAAGTGATTACCTGTAAAGTGATCCCTTCTATACCTGTTTCCATTTTGGAATAAAGCTTTTTATTATTATTATTAGTATTATTATTATATACAGTTCGTGGAGCGAGTACGTGTTTAGTGTTCCTTTACTTTCCCACGCATTAAAATACGCTTTATCTCATAATGTTAAACGATGAGTTGTGTCACTTTTGATGCGGAGGAGCGATATACAGTACATGTACGGTATATCCTATAATAGGTACGGTATGACCTATAAGGTTATATTTTAAAAGATGAATTCGAAAGACGAGACGTTTGACGTTGATTTAAAAAAAATTGGAATGAAATTAATTTACTGTATACATGTATATGTTTAATAAACCAGCGCGAATTCTGTCTCAAAGATCTAACTTCATGCATTTGCAGGATTATATACTTTATTCGTAAATGGCAATGGTACTCCAGTATATATATATACCGATGGAAGTCAGCGTGCACGAGCACATGTAGTGCATCAGGATGATGATGATGATGATGGTCATCATCATCATCACTGTGTCTCCCAAATGAGCGAAACAAACTTTTCGATGCTTTTGTTCTTAAATATTTTCGACATAAACTCGCGTTCATCTTCTAGATAGAGGACATGAAAAGCCCTAAAAACGAAACTAATTTTATACAATTGTTTTTGTTTCGTCAGATTATCATCCGCGTTTCGTAAATTTCGCGAGTTGAAACATCGAAGATTGTTTCGTTTTTAACGTTTTTTATAGTATAAGCCGCATCGAGCAACGAGACGGACTACGAATGTATACTGTATATCGTAAATCTCGATACGAAACGTATACTATACTGTATAGGCGTTGTACGTAATAAGACGGAGCTATAGTCCCATTTTGCCAAAAAAATGGTTTTAGCGCGGCATCCGCCGGAGTCGCGCTAATGTCGTCGTAAAGCGTCTGCTCAACATCGAGACTGTTGTAATGGGCACTAGGGGCGCCCTTAAGCCGTGCAGACGCTCCGTACATCGCGATCCATTAACTCCGTCGAATGGCCTTAAGCGTCGCTATAGTATACGATTGTCTTTTTTTATTATTTGGAAATAATCCGATGGATCGCCCGCGGCCATTCCTCGGTATTACCGACCAGAAGCGCTCCTTTTATACTGTATTGTTTTATAACGTCGTTGGGGCGTTAATTTGGCATCAGCCCCTTCTTAAAGATGCTTAACTCGGGCTTCGTCGTTACGATGAGTCATCACGAGCGATTAGCTTCCGTAAATTGGCGCGAAACTAGAAGATAAAATATTCCGAATGGGAGAAATATACTAAATACGTCTAAATACGACGTTTGTCCGCTTCTAAGTAGATCTTCGACGAATTCGTTTAATTGAAACAAATTTCAAACTAGACGGCGATATAAAGACGGTTTTATTTCAACGGAACATCCTTAAGTGGCCGGAAGTGCCGAGTATATAGTTCGCGATATATGTTTACGATTCCAGATCGCATTGATAAAACTCGAGTTTCTTTTTCCAGGGTTCTCAGTTAGACGGGCCGTCCGAAAACGAGGGCGAGTGGTCTCCGTGGAGCGAGTGGTCATCGTGTTCTCGGACGTGCGACGGAGGAGTGTCCAGTCAGACCCGGAGGTGCGACTCCCGACACGGATGTAGAGGCGAAAGCATCAGGCACCGAATATGCAACATGCAAGTACGTTCATCGTAAAAGTCAAAGGGGGGAAGAGGGGGAGGTATATTGAGATTTATACAAATACGTGAAAACTTCACGCATGAGTCTATAGGAAATGAATAAAAAGGGGCATTTTCTCGATAGGACCACGTCGATTTTTTCCCGATCCAAATGTCGTCCTCAGACAGATATTATTATAATTTAAGATTTCCCCGCATCGTGAATACTGTATAGGAAATCCCATCAAATTGAAAGCATTTTGAATTATGAAAGAGGAAAAACTCGGCATAAACACGGACCGAAATAGAAGTGATATATATGGCGTCTGAGAACGCTCTTTAAGATCTATCGAAACGCAAACTTAAGATTTATCTCATAAGCGTCGAAATTGTATACGCGTGAACGAGATTATACGGTATAGATTTAAAAAGTATATAACTTATACATCTTCTAAGAACATTCCAAAATGTTATTTTTTCTTATGCAGCCTTGTCCCGAACCGACGGATTTCCGCGGTCAACAATGCTCTTCTTTCAAGAACGTCAAATATCACGGCGAAAACTACGAATGGGAACCTCATTACGACGCTCAGGACCCTTGCTCACTCACGTGTCGGGCCAAAGGTGAAAACATCATCGCTCAGCTGTTTCCCAAAGTGCGCGACGGAACGAGGTGCAGGGAAGGCTCGCTGGACATGTGCATCAACGGAAAGTGTCAGGTAAGACACGTCTTATACTTATTGAACGAGCTTTACGAATTGCACTTTTGTTTTAAAAAAATTGTCCTCGGGGTGCATCGCCAAAAGTGCTATTCGTAAATCTACATGTCCGAGTACCCATAGAGTATAGCGTGAACTTAGGTACGAGGGATATTTGGCGGCTTTAATTTAATAACACGGGGGTCAGAGGTCGCCGCGAATCGCTTCTTCGATATGGGTGCGTGTAATTAATTTCCCGCGTCTGAGTAGCCGCATTGCAGCGTCATAAATCGTGGATAAGAGGCGAAAACATCGATGAGCATCCTCGTCGTGAATTAAGTACGACAGCCAACTCATTTTTTTTGTTCTACGAAATAGTACAATTTTTCCAGACTGCATAATTCAAAAATGTATCTGCCGAATCTATTCTTTTATTTCGTCTGACGGGAGATGGCAGAAATGGCAGACGCACGAATGAAAAGACGTTTAAAAACGAAATTTCAGACGCGCATTTGCATCTTTCCCGAAAAAGGACAAAAAAACGAGGAAGCGAGCAGACGCTGCATTTATATTTTAGTTGTTTTTTTCATCTCAATTTCTTTTGTTTAGGATTTGAACTGGAAATTTGGCTTCGCTCGACTGTTCGCCTAAATGAACCGTAAGAGAGAAATTCCCCGAACTTCTGCTCGTACAATGGACGCGTATAATAGCGCGATGATTAAATGCACGAGCGAATGGGTGAAAACACACTGAATGCTTATTTCAGGCGCTTACCACTCGGCGTACACTAACGCCACCGAGCGGGATAAGAATGCGGCATGCGTTTTAAATGAGGGCGCGCACGAAGAAAGCTTAGCCGAGTCAGGCTGAGCTTACGAGAAGCGATTATCAGCTTTTAACATTCTTTTCTGGAAATCTACGAGCAGATTTTTAAGACACAGAGTGGCACGCGGATCACTATTGGTCAAAGTGTAGTTGTCGATTGTATGTCGCCTATGTACCCTAAAAACGTGTCCGGCACTCATCGTGTGATGCTAATTATATATATACGGAATAAAGTCACAAAAACGGATTCCATTTTGTCATCATCGTACACGCGTGTGGTAAATCCCGTCATGTATACATGTACTCAGATTCGCATTATTTATCTTAGTTTTCTACAGAGAGAGAGTGGCTGTATAGTTTATCTATAACTGCGATGACATTTGACCAATGCGAGGGCCACCTGGTATAATTTCTATCGTTGAGCGCATTTTTAGAGTGGTAACAAAGTTCGTTCATGCGCATAGTGTCATTGAACGCGTTTCCTGGCATGTATACGGTACGCTAGTACGCATCATCAATCAACTCGGTTAGTATATGTTTATCTGAATATCCTTACTATTTTCACGAGACCCGTACTTTTCTATATCTCGAGTTGCTGCCTAAAACTCGCGTACAATATCCCTTTAATGCTTAATCGCGTAGTTACGTTAATTGATTCTTTTAGAAAGGCTGCTCAAACGGATGATTTACGAAAGTGATTCTTTGCGGAAGTGAAATCGAGTGGAATTGCTGTTTTGAAACCGATGTGTATACGCATTTCTTCCGCACGCGTGACCGCAGGACTGCCAAACGTGTCATTCGTAAAGCGTCTGTCTGAGCACTCCTATTACATCAATCGCGAATGTTTGGTAAAGCTACTGTAGGTGACATGTACGTGTATTAATCGAGATACAAAAGTGTCGACCATTTCCCAATTCTGAAATAGTTGACGAACATTTTTAGCTGTTCTATTTTTAGGACTCGATGTTGCGATGATTTTGCGAGGTGGTAAGGGGTCATTTAAGTCGTCCTCATTTAATGGGTAAGGAGGGTAGCTAGGTTGAGTCACGGGCACAATGTGGACAGGGGAGGGAGGATGGCATGACCAACTCGGACGTCCATGGCACTGAATAAAAAAAACTGCCCAATAAAATCAGTAAACAGGATACCTCCAGTCCTGAAAAACCTGGAAAAGTCAGAGAACTTAAAGCTCAGGGTCCATTCGCAAACTTTCAAACTTTCCGAGATCATCTTTACAAATTTGTCAACGTTTTCCGAGTACAAATCTTCAACATTTTCAACTGTAGATTCGTAAAATTGTCAAAAGTTTCTGAGGAGAAATTTTCAAAATTTCCAACAAGATTCTGAGGACAAATTGGCAAAATTCTCAACTTTTTCAGAGTACAACATTTACGTTTTCCGAATACAATTTTTGTAAGTTTCGGACATCCGAATGATGATGAGGGGAGGGGGGATGGAAAGGTGAGATGGATCCTGATTGACCGGACACAATGCGGACAGGGGGTAGGGGAGAGTAATTTTGGGAAAATTTTGAGGACGTCCTTTTTGAATGCCCCTAACTCGTTCGCCGGTCTGATTTATGTTTTTTTATTTTATTTTACATCGTCACCATTTCTTCATTTCCGATCGTTATTTGTCCGTAGACGCGGATATCAATCGTGATCGATGTTCGACCACACGTGACTCGATGTTACATGTCGCGCTTAAATGTGATCGAAAGTGACAACAGTTCAAGCTATAGGGTGCGTGTCGAGCGGAGCAGCGGCCATGTTGGGAGGGGTCCCGTTTACACTGTACAGGAAGTTAAGCCCGCAATACGGGGTTCGTTCAACTCAGTGTGCATGCACGGTCGTCATTTGAAATTCGACGAAGAGAAATCTCGGAGAATGTTTCTTTTTTACTTTAATTTCAAATGAAAGTCGTCGTATTTTATTCGTGACTCGGTGAGATGTATATATGCCCGTTTCAATTAAAAATGACCGAAACTAGCGGCCGCCTATACGTTCGATATAAAGTATAAATTTTGAAACGATCATATACCGTCAAACCCGCGTGGAAAATATACATTTTAAACACGTTTTAAAAGATCTGACGAGTCGAAACCTATAGTAGAGAAACATGATGACGAGCCGGTTCTAGGGCTCATTTCAAATTCAAATTTTATTCGAGGGAAAAAGGGAAAAAAAAACAAAAGCAAAATATATTAAGATAAACGCACGTTCGTTGCGACCGCGCAGAACGACATATACTTAATTGCCTTTGCTACCCTGACATTCTGAGGTCTTAACTGTGACATTACTGTAATATCTCTCGTTGGTATTGAGTTTTTCTGGCATGTGTACCATTGGATAGATGTAAGTGATTACCTGTAAAGTGATCCCTAGTATACTTGTTTCCATTCAGGAATAAAGCTTTTTATTATTATTATCTTTATTAAACGTAACCCTATATATATACGGATGACAACGCGTGACTGTCTACTTTTCTTAACTTGCCCAAAACGTGCCTCCACATACATTATTCCGTACGAAGCCATAGCACCACCGCCAAGATATGCGCGGAATAGTATATTTTTGAAATTTTCATCGCATTTATAGCTTCGATTTTCATCAATTTCATTTTTCCGAAAGACGCGTATTTGATCAAGCCCTTACCACGAATTAGCCTTCTCGTTGAAGGCAATTAAACCTCGCGAGATGGCAATCTCATTAAACTAACCTCTTATAAAATTGAATTAGCGTAGTTTCGTCGCGATTGAATAAACACGGAATGGAAAATTCAGTTTTAACGTTAATTATAAAAAAGCGAAAGCGGTCTTTGAAATATCGAGAAGTCATCGAGTACATCGTATAGTGCCGCTGTATATTTCCTTTTTACATTTTATTCACGGTTGACAACCGCGTACACTAGATTCGGGGCCTCTTTTTCAACTTAGATAAAAAAGACGACCTAGTGGATGATGCTCGAAGGATGAAAAAAATAACGAAGCGAAGACAGTTTGGATTATTATTTGTAGGGACATCGGAGATTGCGAATAGATTAAATATAGCCACCATCACGTATATCCTCGAACGGAAGTAAGAGGCGTTACGATTAACTCGTATCGCTTAATGCACATTTCACGTTTTAATAATTGGCTAAACGTGACGTTTAACTTTTAAAAATGAAAACGAGAACGTGGTTACTGGTACTTGACGCGTGTTCATCAACACCCGTTTAGATGTACGATGGATCGTTTTCTCCGAGGGATGTCTATGACCATGTTCGGAAATACTTATAGTAATGTGCTAGCGAACGCATTCGTTAATCGGCACACGTTCCCGGTAATCGTAAGAGTCGCACCGTGCAGTGACACGTTGGAGAAATGTCGAAGCGTGTCAAAATGTTCAACGTTTTTCGCTGCTTAAACAGGGGTTTCTTCCTTTTTGGACGTTTCGCGTGTGTTTTCGTCGTCGGAAGCTGAGGCCCGAACTGTCCTTTTTCACCCCCGTTCGTTCCAAACGCTTTCACTTAAACCACGAAGCGTGACACGGACGGGTCTGTCTCCGACAAGGAAGAAATAGCTGAAGGAAGTCGCGTCATTTGGACTGCGTCGAATTAACGCGCGATCGAGTTAGATCGTCACGACCTTGCCCTAAATAGGCAATCACCGAGCGCTTACGCGTAGTGCGGGGAAACCCACTCGAGGAAAAGCAGGGGCATCACGACCTTTACGTGGAATTAAGCTATTATTATTATTATTATTATTATACTCAGTCGAGAATACAAGCTCCGCGAGAGTATTGTGAACGAATTTATGGCAACACGGTCAAGTCGTTCTCCGGGCTAATTCACCTCTCTCTACGAGACGTTTTAAGGATTGTATTCGCAAAACTAAATCAGGATATGAAAATAGGTGATCGCCTCATTTTAGGATTATTTTCCACAAAAAAAACACAGAGACGTCCATTGATCCTGACAGCATTCTAAAGAGATCCCTCGCCGAGTGGACTCTTCACTTCGTATCCAATTTTCGGCACGACCACTGACGCAGTTTGATTCGACCTTTCCCCCTTCCCCCTCCTCGAAGGGCAGCCAGGCGAGCGCATCAAACCGAAAATCAGCCCAAGTTTTTTGTTCTCTCTCTCTTCCTTTCAATTCAGGAAGTTTCATCCCGGAAGCGCGAAGGAGGGAACGGGGGTTGGGGGGTTCTTCCGGGGGCACCTCGCGCGCTGATTGCTAGCAGAGACCCCGCTAATTGAATCGACATGTTCGTCGAAGAGCCCTCTCGGGACTTATTGCTTAAATCAATGTTTGGCCACCGTCTGGGGCTTCAGCTTTTTGACGATGATAGATGGAGCGGAATACCGAATCATTCGTACGAAGAAAGGTCGAAAAATGGAGGAAAAATCAGGCGGAGAAATTGGTGCGGATGAAAAGAGCGAGGGCATAAGCGACGGATTTATACAATCCTAACCCAACGGACGCCTCACGACGTCCTAACTACTAGGAACGCACCTCCGAGGAGGCCAATCAGGAGTGCGGCTTTTTTGCCCCCTTTCGTATAATCGAGCGAGTGTGACGATGCGAGAGGAAATGCACGCGTGATTTCGCCCCAAATTGAAGCAATCGCCCTTCATTTCGACCCCATCGGCCGCTCGAAAAAACTTCAAAAGCAATCTGGGAATTCCCCTCTATTATGGAAATATGAATCGCGCGCGTCGAGTAATAACGCGCTCTCTTCGAGGGACGTTGTAGCGAATAGAAGATATTTTATCCAAACTTAATTTTACGAGTTTTTTAAATTTTAGTTTTTGCGCCTATTCTAAAACCGCAAAACGGCCTAAAAATGACGGTAAACACAATCAAAAAATCAATATTTCTAAGTTGATCGCTATTGACCGCCTTCATCCATCGTCAAACACTAAATTCCCTCTGTCATCAACTTAATATATTTTTGCCGGCGTTAAAATAAGCTAAACATAAGTTTTCGGACGAATGTCCATGCACGTCAGAGCCGTGCTTAGGGGTGTGCGAAGTGTGCGGCCGCACAGGGCCCCCACGAGGGGGGGGGGGCCCATTATTTCCCAAAAAAAACAAAAAAAAAACAGGCTAACAGCACGCCTAGCGAGGTTCAGATTTTTATGGTATTGTACAGGGTTCCCCCAGACCTGG
>JAQGAO010008213.1:0-10553 GCA_034697705.1 Ommatoiulus sabulosus | reverse complement strand
AGTATGCACCATTTCCGAGCCGAACGGAACGGGTGCAGAAACGTGCACCCGGTGTGCACTTTTTGGGTGAGTCGAATCCGCCATTAGTTTTAAAACGCAAAGTTCACTACAGTAATTATTATACAAATATAATATTACATCAATAACCAATATACTAGGCAAATCTGAAGCTCAGACTTACTTTAAATGCACGAACAGCCATCTGACAAGCAGTCAAGAATGCGTCAAACTGATTTCACCCATTTGATCTTCACAGATACATATATACATTATATACGACGACCTTTACATGTTTTAACTTAGCGCTAGCTTTGAAATATCACAAATTTGGTCCCTGTTTGATTTACCTTTGGGTAACAGTTAGAGGCATTCGATTAACGAAATCATAAAAGCAATATAATGCCACTTACTATATAATTCACTAGTTACACTTATGATATCTGTCTAAAAATAAGTGTGTCAAATATAAGTTTCATCAACATTTCACTCCTTTATTTATGGCCAACTTATTCTTCAAAGTTATAAAAAATAGCAATGTTTTGACAAGCATCTGTTTTGCATAATATTTATTTAATTTAGACATGTTCATAAATTAAAAATGTATAAAATTTATAACAACTATCAGAACTAGTTAGAAACTATGTTTTTTTTTCGTAGAACTGATTAAATTCTTAACTTATCAAAATCGCAAAAAAGACCTTTATAGACCAATTTGAAAAAATAATAACCCACATTGAAAATATGTACTGTAATTGTACATGTATGTCGATTGGAACATGTGTAATGCATTTCAAAATACATTTTGCGTTTTTAAAATGTATTTTAAAACGCATTTTAATAATGCAAAATGTACCATACCGTTCTAATGGGCAGGCTCATTTGCACTGACAAACATGTCTATGAACTTCGTGTATTTTATATAAAGTCACTAAAGAGTAATAACAACAGTGGGCATGATAATGATAGTAAAATCATCTATTACAATTGTATTCCTTCATCATCATCATCATACGTGGGTGCAGTGTCAGTTGGTGTCATAGACAGGAGCCAATGAGACTCACGCAGTAATGTTAATCATCTTGTTGGTTTTATAACATGCAGCGGATCGCCACATTAACCCGGGCTTGGGACCGAGCTGTATGACCGAGAAATGTGGCTGAGAGGTAAGCATTGGCGCCTTGCATTCAGTACGTAATTTAAAAAATATATTTAAAACGACCTCCGATAATACAAATTTTTGGTTAGACAAACGACTTTTTGAGTTCCCAAGCATTCAAGCTAGGTTTCATTAAAGCAAATCCAAGGCTTTTTTGAAAAAATGTCTCAAAAAAAAAAATAAACAATCCTCGATAATGGATAATGGATAATTTTAGGTAAACTATAACCGAGTACCCGATAATAAAGTACAGTGAATGTGATGAAGAACCAAACAAGACGTTATTAGCAGGTAAACGACCTTTATGGTTCACCCAAACCTTTGTTACTGTGAAATGCATGGCATGTTGGAATGTGTTACTATATGCATCAATTTATATTATCTACGGTGCCACAACTTGATGGATGCGTTTGCATATCAGATAGGGACATTCACTGTACTTTATTGTCACACCACGTACATCTTTAGTAAACTGAATTTTATCCATCCATAAGTGGTTGGTGCTACAGTGCATTTGAAATACCAGCAAGATTCTAATTTTCATGGCTAACAATCTTGAATAAATACCTTGAGAAAATTCCTTTCCTGGCAAAAAAAACCTCCCTATATTCACAATTAATATACAACATCATTCAGTCCACTGCAAAAAGTATTGCTCAAATTCTGCAGTTTTCATTTGTGGTGAGAATTGAATTTCAACTACTTCAGAAAAGCCTTCATTTTTTACTGGCTTGTCCAGGTTTTTCTTATAAACGTTAAATACAACATGAGGAATACGACGGATTTTACCTTTAGTCATGTTCTGTCGGACAAGATTCAAGTGATGGGCAACTCGTTCATCCGTGATTATATAAAAACAGCGAACAGGAATTCCTTGATCAATCAGAAACATGTCATGTTTCATTATAGACCATTTGTCATTACTCGTATGATGAATGATTAAAGTACAAACCTATTTTCTTTGCAAGTCCAATGTAAAACGCCCGATCCTTTTTGGATGGATTAGTATTATCAATGACCACACTTTTACTGGCACCAAGCGCTTCTTCAGTAACCTATTTGAGATGAATAGGTCTTTTCCCTTCACTTTTCGTGACCTGATTCAGTTTTACTCATTATAAACGATGGGTATTAAATATTTACCTTTATGCATTTTGCTTCGGTGTTCTGAGTATCCCTGTTTACAATAACGTAACCAAAAGGCTCAAAAAAGTCTTTGCAAAATGTACTTTTGCCAGAAGCTGGTAGTCCAACCATGACAACTAATTCCTGGCCCTTTTAAATAATAAAAGTATATAATTAAGTTCTGCTAAAGTTAAGTTGACAAAGAAGAAATTAAAAACACAAAAGCATCTTAACTTTATCGTTATAACATTTGCAACTCTTTAAAATGACATTATAGAAGAGCTTGTTAACTCAAGACTATTACACTAAATTAACATTTATTTTCAATTGATGCACGAATATTATTTGTCAGAAAAAATTATGAAATATGGTGTAATACAAAGCAAAATGTTATATCCACTGTCTTTTAAATACAATAGTTATTTAAAACCTTATCTGGTAAAATATCACTAGAATTTCCAACTGTTCTGCTCATTAATGGTATTTTTATTATAAGGTGAAATTATTTACTTACATATATAATATAATCTTACCTTAGAATGATAAGACAGTGTGGGTTTTGAATGATTTTTGTCAACGATCATGCTTTTTGCATCAAATGAAGGCCACTCAAATTTGGCAGGTTTTTCATTAAAAAAGTATTCTTCTGGTGTATAAAACTTTATGCCAATATTAGCTGCAAACATGCGATCAACACATGAGAAGTCCTTTTTCTTATTAGGTGCCCAATTTTTTAACCTCCCGGCTGCATCTCCAACATAGAAGGAGTCTTGAAGACTTACCTAAAGAAATGTACACTATCTGAAAATGTATACTAGTTGATCACATGCATGTACATAATTCAAATAGCTTACATTATTGCATTTATCTTGGGTTTTTAGATACAAGGGGGCAGTGGTCTGTCATATTACCCCTAACAAAATAGTAAAATCAAGCTTACTGTATTTTCTCCTAGACTGCAGGATTCCAAAAAGAAGTTCCACATTTCAGTGCATGGTTTACGATAATGATTCATTCCAGCGGCTGCAAAGACCTTCAATAAAGGTAAAATTTTGTATCAATAGAAATACACAGACTCAGAGATGTTTAATTCGATCTGTCATTTCTCATGATATAAAACATATGATTAACTTACCAAAACAGGAAGGCCCACTTTGTTAAGAATGTCTTGAATTTTGGTTTGTACATCATTTAGTGTGACTTTCTTCTTTTCTAGCCCCAACTGGTTCGTGAAGAACACTAACTGGAATCCGCAATCATGTAATTCACGTAACTTGGATGGAATGCAATCAAACAGCCATTTCCAGTCTGTAATACCTATTAAAAAGTAAGTGAACAAAATTATCTATAAAACAAATCTTACCAATGAGGTGATAAAATATGATGCCATTGATGTTTTCACATTTGCATTCTAAATTCCTTAAATAAAAATGTTGCAACTTGAGATAACTATATAATTGCACATATATCAATTGAGCCCTGAATGAGAACAACTTTCCACTTCTATTGTTTCAATATTATTTAAAAATGCCCTATAAAATTGGTTTTCATTTTTAGACATGCCCTATTAATCAAAGCAATGAAAAAATCAGTTATAGAACTAGATATTTATTACAATAAGAAGAATTACTTGTTGCAAAGGTTTTTCCACTCTTGGTAGTAATAAGTGTCGAATCTATATCAAATCCAGCGATTTTTTGAAATCCTCTAAAATTCCTTTCTTGATCATAGTGTAGGTAAATTAAACACTTAATGCCAGGTAAGACTTCATCTCCGCTTTGCTTCCACTGAAGACCATACTTTTCTAGAACATCACATTCTTCGGAATCTGGGCTTTTGACTTTTTTTACCTTGTTTGGATCAAGCCAGTTACTTAGTGTTTGTTGAGTTTTCCGTTTTGGAGCCATGGTGAAAATCAGCAATCTAAATTATACACTTATATGAATAAAAAGGTGCAACAATAATCAACTCCTTCGATAAATGTTGTTAATGATCTGCCATTAACACATCAGAAGTATTTAACAACACATCAGAAGTATTTAACGTTAAGAATGGCACTAATTTAATTGAGAGCATGGTAAAAACTTTCCTTTATGTTGGTCAATTTCTGCACACGTACCATTGCCAGGGGGATGTGCTGCCATATCACATTATTACATGTACTGTAAACTAACCTCCTGGAAACTTTGCTATGTGAAAAGAACTACATCCGGCTCCAAGCAAAACCTGAGAATCTTATACTAGTACATTCTCAAAATTCTAGCCAATCTCATCTACAGCAGGAAGTGCACGTACACTGCACCATGCAATTAAGATCGAAATCAGTGGTCAGTTCATTATTCTTTTGGCTACAGGCGCCAGCACTTATACAGCTAGGGTTACATACAAATACAAATACAAATCATCTTACATGTCCATAAACATATGCCTGGGTTACGATTTACTATCGTGGATGTGAGACGTTACAGATTGTTAATAGAATATTACGCATCGATATATGCACTCCTGATGACCTATACCTAGCCTACGCCACTGAGTCGACATGATATCATATTGGATGAAAATCGCCAAAAAGTGTGAATTTTGGCGCAGAAACTTCCCCATGAAAATCTTTACCTACCGCCTGTCAATCCTACACTAGAACATTGCACTATAATCAGAGTATGACCTACTGCCTGCTACACTTACTTATCTCACCTGATCAAAGTTTATCCTCGTAGTATACGGTAAACAAGTTGAAACATTAGACAACGTAATGGAATTTAAAAGCCACAGTCAGTACAGTACTGTACAGGCTGTGACAACATTGAACATACTGACATGTTTAAATGCTTTGATCGAACCATAAGTACTGTGCCATAGCCTGGCGATCGTTACGGCGCTCTTAAAAAGGACGAATGGAACGTGCTCTGATGTTTTCGTCTGCTACATTTCATCCATTGATGTTTTCTTTTCTTATAGCAGCTGAAAATTATGGCGGAATTAAAGCATTCAAGGCATGAATTAGAAAATCCAGACAAGTTAGTTGCTAACTTTTATCACTGGAGAATGGTAAGATATATGCCATAAACGTGTTACTCTCATGCCAAGACATCTTTTTGGTAAAATGTTGAGCCCCTATTAATTGCAAGGCCTGTGTTCTTTTTCTCTCAAGATAATTTAATTTTTTAAAAATAAATAAAAGAACTCAAGGTTTCCTAATGTTAATATCCCATGGTATATGATTATACCACACTTTGAAAATCGCCACATTTACAACATATTCCATTAAAATTATGGTTTAGTTAACTTACTATTATTTGGAGATCGAGTTATCCTTTTTAAGTTAATGGACCTTGCGCAGAGTTTCGCATGGGGCTACATCACGTGATCTTTTCATCGAATCAACAACTAAAAGAATGTGTCTCGGCTCTGCCTCCGGGTAATTTCCCCCAATGGAATGAATGAAATGTCACGTGATATCTGCATAAGGTCCATTGTGCGTTGCAAATTTTTATTTTGCTAATTATATTTCAGGAATATGAGAAGATGAAAGCAAAAATAGACAAGCAGCAAAAAGAACTTGAATTTAAAGAATTGCAACTGCAGATGGCAACGTCAAATTCTAATTTGCTGCAAAATGGTATAGGGGGGCATAGTCCAGCAGCACTAACTAATATGTAGCCTATGGGAAAATCGGATGTTTGCAGAATTGAGGGACCAACAATCTGCATTTACTGTATGAATGTAGATGAAAATTTTAGGGGAAGTTATGCCCGATTTTCAATTATTGTAAATGTAACGCAGTTAAAAGACAAGAACATTCAGTATTAAAAATTGAATGATGAATAAAACTAGATCTAGACTATAAAGGTTCAGTAAAGGAAGTCCCAATACCCTCTCACTTAGCCAACAAAGAAACTGAACATAATTTTAGGATTAAGCATTAAGAATTTTTGAAAATAAATTTTCAGAAACTTCACAATTGAGCTCCTCGGTACACGAGTTACACGATACCATACAAAAACTTTTGCATTTTGAAGGTATGTATATCATTATAATAAAAGTCTATTAAAATTATCATTTGTTGTTTATATAAATTTTGGATTTTTAGTTGAAAACATAGAACTTGTTAAAAAAATGACACAAATTGAAGTGAAAATGCTGAACATGCAACAAGTATGCAGATTATTGGCTGTTAGTTTTAAGAATCACTATTATACTGTTCTGTACACAAACGTAACTGATGAAAGCACATTTCACGTAATTTAGGAACATGAAAGAAAGCTTCAATCCGCACAAGCACAGATAATTGAATTAAGAGATAACCATGTTACTGAACTTGCAAATTTGAAAAAGCAATTGGAATTGGATGGTAACAAATTAAAATTCTGGCATCATAATACATTGGGCTTTAATTTCTGATCCTGATCATTACTGTAGCGCAAGCCAACAACGAAGAATACAAGAAAATTATTTATGAAAAGGAGCTTAAAATCATACACCAGATTGAACACATGAAAAGATTGGAAAAGGAGTACGACGAAAAAATCATCAAAACCAAATTTGAGGTAAATTAACTTTTTTAGAAAATACACCTTTCAAAAAAGCAGAAACGACCAGACAGTCTAATGAATACTTGACATTTAAAACTTCATACAAAGTGTTAATTGGTCTTACTATTGGTTTCTAGTTGCTTTTTCAAATTTTTGCATTGTTTGCAACCCTTCACAGTGAGATTTCATGAGCATCAAATGTCATTATAACCCATCATGAAATCTTAGGCCGATTATTGGAAACTTAGTTACATGGGTCATGAATCCTTGTTAGCAGCACAATTCAAAGATTTCTATAAATTTTAATATTAACTATTTTCAAATAAATTGCTTTTCTAGACTACCAGTAATTGGACTCATTGTAAAAAGGGCATTAATTGGCTCAATGGAATTTTAAATCTATTTATCTTGATTGCAGTACGATCACAAGTTAATGAAAACACATGAGCAAGCCAAGAGTATCAAATCTGTTCCAAAAGTAACAATTTCTACCCATGCCTCTGCAGGAATCGACATCCTAAGAAAGGTAAGGTATACATAAGAGTAAGAAAGAAAAGTCAAACGGCGCTTCAAATGCAAAAATAAAAAAAAACTGAAGACATTTTTACACCTTAATCTACTTTGCAATCACCGGTAAAGAAAATGCAAAATATGCAACATTTGCATAACTTGGAAACGTCTGAACTGAAGGCAAAATTGGCGGAGCTTCAAGATAAAGTAGACATTTATGAACCACTTTCCTCTTCAGAGGAAAACCAACGTTCAGCCCATCATAATCATACCTTAAAAAGAAGGAAGAAATGAAGATCACAGTTTTAGAAAGTAAAAATTGGACTATTTGACCAGCCCAACTAAAATACCAAAATAAAACTTTTACTTCACATTTTAATGAGCAAAAGTTTTTTTTACACTTCTCGCATGTATATATTTAGAAAATGAGCAAAACTGATGTTGACATAAAAGAACCAGATGAAAACGTGCCGCGATAAAACATGTCTCTTTGCAAGCAAAGCATTCTTTTATTATTTTCACTCAACATAGTATCGCAACCATCGACCAGTTAGGGATGATATTATGACAAAAGAATTATAGATGAATGACATCCCTTTATGAAGGTGCTACTAAGCACTTTAACCAATGCTAATTCAGTAAGTTTTATGATGTTTATTCATAAAGTATGTTATTAAACTGATTTCAAGCAATAAACGATCGCATTGGTTGCAGTCATAAGAAGTACGGCCCATCGTTTGTGACAGTAGCTTTAGCAGCTTTTGTCGTTTTATTTGAAAGTTCTGTGCTGAACGGTTTAGAACATAGATCGTCGAGATGATGGCGCTAAATAAATAAAGGAATATCAGGACTGTTTGCAAGATCCAAATTTCCGCACACTAATACAACTCGTCATTTTCTTCCTTCGTTTCTTTTCACTGGTTGACAACTTGCAGTCATTGTCTTTGGCCTTCATCCCCATGGCATCCGCCTGCTGTTCTTGTTCTAAAAAAAAAATTCTTTATAAAACCTTTAAACTACTTAAAAAGAACACATGCATGTTTCAAGGAAAGCACTTGCAGAAGTTTGCCTTGTTTAGATAACTGAAATAATGTTACACATATGCCTTTGGGGAGGAGGGCAAGGGGGAATATACCTCTTCAGAAGAACAGATCTTCATGTTCTTCCTGATCAGATCTTCCTGAAGAAAAACATAGTATTCTATTAACTACCAAAAGAATTTCTAAATAAAAATAATGCCACCAGTTAATTCAGGAAAATAAACTTAATTAAACATCTGTATCACTAATTATTTATACTTGGAATGTATCTTAAAAATTAAAGGTTAGGGCCAACTCATAGAAGTCACATGAATTCTTTCTAAAGTTCAGCATTTCTAAATTAAAACCTATGAGCTATTCATGGCTAGCGAGGATCAATTTTAATTTAACTTTGCAACAAACACTACTGTGTTACTCAGAAAGGGAGAATGCAACATTCGGTTTACTCTGTAACATTTTAGTAATGCAGGAATGGAAAGTTTGTTCATGCGCTTCTTATGAAGTTAAGTGTTATGGAAAAAACTAATTACACATAGTACTTTTCAATTTTACAAAATTTGCACCCAATATTTTTTATTCAGTCAAATTATAAAAAAATCATTTCAAATTAATTTATTTGGTAAAATTCATAATAATGCTGTGAGCATGTACTTTTTACAGATTAAAATTGAAGCTGGAGCCATTTTGTTCATTAAATCATGCGGATAATTCGAGAATGGCAACAGTGAAAATCATAAATTTAAATGTTTTAATGGTTGATGTTTTTAAGTATTTGTCTTCTAACAAACCATATATAAGAAAAGCATAAATTACTAACATTAACAGAATGGTGCAAACAGGTGGAAAAATATTCAATATGTAGTTTGATATATTATAAAAGTAATGTAAAGGCAGCCACATTTCATTCGAGCTCTATATTTATCAAGATCAAGCCAAATACCTTCTAAGCAAGAAGATTATTAGTATTTCTGTATTTTAATGCTTCAATTATGTTACATATCGAAACACTTTTTCTTTCAAAACTTGCCTTCTTTCAGGTATAAGGTAAATGTATCAAAATACAGTCTCAAAAATTATATTTTTCTTTTAAAAAGACATACTGAAACATATTTTAATTAACAAAATGGCTTAATGTATTCAATAAGTCATGAGTGTTATCAAATTTACTGGAAATTGGGTTAACTACTCAAAGAGTTCTATTTACTCGTGCATCTACCTGGTGCCAATTTTGGCAGGAACCTTTTAAGTTCTTTTTTAAATCCGAACATTTAAACAGGCATATTTTTGTTTAATGTATTTTTTCGGCAACTACAACAAACTCTTTATTTGCTACAGAAATTAATTGGGAATTGCATTATTTCAAAGATAGTCATGTCAAAATTATTTACCATTGAGTTGGTGCTCAGTAAAAAATTCCAAACTGTCGTCCAAGTCCTCATCTTCGCCATAGTGAAGATCCTCTAAATATGGAATCACAGACATGTTGCGCTGCTCATCTCCATTTGAAGAAGGTGGGATTTCGACACATTCAGTAGAGCGTACAAACTTCTTCCGTACCCAACTTTCATTTAGTCATAAGAAAATAGCATAATGCTTAAGAATAAGTCAGCTTTTAAGCACGATATAAATAATATTACTATAACTTACTCATGATGCCGCACAGTATGCAAGGAAAACCTTTCTTGAGGATTTTTTTCTAGCATTCCTAGTATTACAAATACAACATTCACAATATTATATACAGTAAAACCCAGAAAAGTGACCATCTCTGAATGGTGACCACCTGTTTATTTTGACCACTTTTTAGTGTATTGTTTTTTCTAGTATACATTTCCTTCATAAAAATTTTCTGAATAGTGACCACCTGTCTATTGTGTACAGTGACCAGTGTGCATTGTCTTTTTTGCAATGTTTACATTGCCATTGAACCTTAAAAAGTGACCAGATAACAGATGAGTCACATTACATCTTGCTATAACTAGTGGTTTTCAAATAATTCATCCAATGTGTCTAGCCTCTAGGAAATAGCTAAGCAGGAATTTTATAAAAATTGGGGCTTGACAGATTAGACATCTTGCTTCCTACTTTAACCCTAGTGGTTCTCAAATAATTCAGCCAATCATGTAATTCAGATCGAAAAAATCACTGAAAACATGATCATAAGAAGCAAAAAGCATTTAAAACAAG
>JAQGAO010008212.1:0-10555 GCA_034697705.1 Ommatoiulus sabulosus | reverse complement strand
GTGGTATTGCAGACTCTTACCACTAGGCGACACTAGTTTTCAAGCGACTGGAATAGGCTTCACCGTACGCCCACCCTTTCTACGTATTTTAGAAAATTAAATTTTAGTCGTTGCAAAAAACAGGCAACATCAAACACTACTTAAAATTTTTTTTTGAAAAATATACTTTTAAAAATATGTAAATACAAATATTTAACATGTTTTTTGACGTTCACCGTCTATTTCGGTCAAAAAAGCTGGAACCAATTACAGTGAAAGCCGCTTAATTCGATCACGTTAAGTTCAATTATATCTACTTTATTACGAGGGTATTTCTCAGCTTGTCACACTGTCATCCATTGCCCTCATGTCATAAATTGATGCTAATTTACTGTAGCTCGCACGATATGGACGTCGTCAAAATTACGTGTTTTTCTTAAAAGGGATTAATTTACCAGAAATTACATAAAGTTGCCGAGTCCCATTAGCTGTATCCACAACTGCAATTTTTTGGGATATTTGAAAGAGAATTGAAAAGGCAGTACTGCTGTAATAACAGCAATTTTTTTAAGAAAAAGCATGAATAATGTGATTACTGTATACAATGTGATCTGATACCTAATTTGTTTCTAAATAGAAAATTCAAAACGAATAAATTTCCAAGAATAAATTTACACGAACTCCTGCTAGCATACAAATTCTGTGCATGCAACATCTCCAGAAAGTAAACATTCAGAAGAAATTTTGATAGCTAACGAGATCACTTTTGCTTTCCGTAAATATGCCGGTTTCCAAATTTTGATGCATGCTATGAGAAGTGAGCAACCATTTTCTTGAAGTATACATGGATTTAAGTACATGTAATGCATCAGACAGCTTAAACAAAAACAAGTGATGCATGGCTTTATATTATACAGCGTGGCTAAAAAGTCTGTTAATGGCAACCCCCCAAAGTTCCAGAATGGATGCAAAAACGAAACATCAGACAATGGGGACATATAGGAACCATGAGGCGTCAATTAGAAAGTTGTAGGGTGTCGTAAAATTAGTTTAATGGCTCCATTTGCAACATTAATTATCGATCGCCACAAAACAAATGACTTCTGGGCATCTTAAATGTTTGCAGCCATGCATAACACCTCTACATTGCAGGAAAGCTTTAGTAAATGTATCTGGTTTGTTTTAGGAATCGAGCTTTCCTATAATGTAGCGGTGTTATGCATGGGTGCAAACATACACATGAAGCCCAGAAGTCATTTGTTGTGTAGCGATCGATAATTAAATGTTGCAAATGGCGCCATTAAACTAATTTGTCGACGCCCTACAACTTTCTAACTTTTTCTTTGTAGCTATTACTGTTTAAGATATAGGACCTAAAAGCCCTTGAAATGGGCCTTGGGGCCATATGTTTTGGGCACCATTAAATTCAGCGCCCCATGGTTCCTACAGTATATGTCCTCATTGTCTGATTTTTTTTTTAATTTGTGCGCCCATTTTAGAGATTTGGGGGGTGCAACCGACATTTTAGCCACGCTGCATATCTATGCACACATTAAATCATTGCGACTTTTCTTTGAAAACGAATTCTGAAGTTTCAGCTAGAGTATAGCATTCCAATAACCGATAAACTGACATCATTTATAAGATAAAGAATTAGAAATACATATACAGATTTTTGAAAAAGACCAACGATATGCTATGTTACGAGTTATCGGTTTTCCCAGGGAAATTTTATTGATAAAATTATCTTCAAAAAGTAAGTCTGAATATGTTCTTACAATAAAAAGGTCTTCAAAAGTATTCGTGATAACAGAGAGTACATGCATTTCGACATCGCCCCATAAAACCTTTAAGCAATTAAGAGCAAAGACATACAAAAATAAACGTTGTAATGTTGTTCGTGAATTCTGCAAAGCTAAAGTGCTTTCGCAAATTTGATTTTTTACTGAGGTGGCTATCAAATACTGCCAACATTAAAAAATAATTAACGTTTTATTGGTTTTATGGGTTACGCTATTGCTCCGTAAAATAAATGCAATTCTGGAACCAAAATGAGGCCTTTAGTGACTTGTTATTAAATTTTGTTCGCTCGCATTCGTGATCCATTTGCAGAACAAGCAAGATTAAAAGTATAATACGAGGCACGAGAATTAAACCTGGTATAATTCTTGCGTAATAATGAAATATACTAAAATAAATAATATCCTTTCATTCAAATCATTAATATTGAAATTAGCTACACGCGTATCGATTTCACGGCATATTAAGGAAGTTATTAAACTCTTCATAAAAGGCTAAGAAGTAGACAATATCATTAAAATTCAAAATTAAACAGCTAGCTCGTGCGAGGGGAAAAGGCCAATTTACACGGAAATAAACTCAATACAGTAAGATCAGTACTGCATGGGTACTTTAAAATGCGAAACAGGTAGTGCATGGTTGTGACAATTTTCACAACTAGTAAGAGTGTTTAAAACATGTTCAATATTTTTTTGCACTTAATCCGATGTCCCAATTATTTTGAAGCATACAAAGTATGGGCTAGGCAGCTTGAACAATTTTCCAAAATGGCTTTTCGCCAATTTGGATACCAGTTGATTCTGTATTAGTAGTCTGTTATTGTACTTGTCCTCAATTAAAAAGAAAAAGAGTTAAAATTTGCTAAGTTTTATTTTTTGTTATTGGTTAGAATAAGACTAAAGGCCAACACCCACCAATTTCTAAAAAAAGACGTTTTGAGCACCGCCATCAAGAAACAGATAAACAACGGATTTCTACTGAGCTGACATCTCATTTTCAAATCCTCCATTCAATTATTAACGAGAAAGTGTGCATGACGTCAAGGCCAGATAATACTTAAAGACATGCAGCATACATAAATTGTACAGTATACACCAGAAAAGTTTACAGGCGTATCTGTACACAGTTTATGTTTACACCGCGTTCTAACAGGCAATGAAATCAAGAGGAAGGCATGTCATGCACAAACAATATAGATAACTTTCACAATTTGAGAATTGCAGCGGAAAAACAGCATCAAAATATTCAGTTTCGGATAAAAAATCTATTCATGGGTAAGTGATACAGTAATATCTAATGGGGCATTTTCATAGTTTTTAGATGGTTGGTCCTTATTAGCACCACGATTCTCAGATCCATGTTCACCAAATCACGACCACAATGTAAACGAAGTCATATTAGCCACGCCCACGAGCTGCGTGACGTCACATGCAATTTATCTATACTGTAATCATACAAAGCCTATTCTAAATTACTAACAGGGTATGTTCACATTGAGCTTATTTTTGTTCAGCTTTCGGCCGACGAACACTCGCGCATGCGCATTCGAAGAAGCCTAACCGAGGCAGGCTCACCTTTTAATAGGTAACCGTTTTTTTAAGAACACCTAAGCTAGAAAAAAAGGCAGATGGAACCTGAAAAAATAGGAACTGAAAACAGCCACCGAAAAATAAGCTCAATGTGAACATGTCATACCCATATTCAAGAAAATGCACCAGTAACCAAATTCTGGTATTCATCACAGGTGTATGTTGCGATTCGCAAGAGATGCTGAAATTGTATTAAATTTGATTGAAAAAATATCACTCCAAAACATGCATTTAAAGGTAAAATATTTTCAATAAGAACTTTAGAATAGAAAAGGGTAAACATCTCACTGTAAAATTAATGTTTTGTATCACATTGTGTGTGCTGTTTTGATACAAGGTTTAAATGTTTTCACTAGACTGGTATCTATTTATAATTTTGAAGCTTTGAAACGCACTTAAAATCAATCGTTTTCTTGTTTATTTTCTTTCTTGGTCAAAGAAACATTCCACGGGTTAACAACAACACACCATTGTTGACAAATTTTAAGCCAACTTGGCCAGATGCCTGTAACGATCGATCCATGCAGAAAAATAGGATAAACCATGCATGCATCGTGCTCATGGCTGGACCAGCAAATAGCATGCATTATGTAATGAGGGTAAAACATCCGAGGATTCAAAACATGAATTAATCAGATTTTAATCCTTGAAACTGCATTTTGCGAGTCAGACGTTGTATTTAAAGCAACCAATTCCATCCAAGACGTGAGATACAAAAATGAGACAATATTTATAAATACTATAAATATTGTATCTTTTCACATAAATATAACAAGTGAGCAGGTATTCATTTCGACATAAGACAATTCCCTCCGCATTTCGCTTGAAATTCAAGTAATTTTGACATTTCCACATTTGTCCTTTAAAAAAAGGATCAGGAAAACTCGAAATGAAACGCACTTTCACGAGTGTCTTTTCAATTATTTACTACTGAAAAATAAATATTTAAAACCTAGGTAGACATGTGGATGAAATCACGTACATTTGGGAGATGACTGTCGGCATGTAGGCTATACGTATTATTTATATGAATGGGTTCATAATTTGGAAAATTATGCAAATGTCATTGCAAATCAGAATTTTTCTAAGATGTACTGCATGCTCATAGTATCTATAGCTAAACTTTCTGTGGACCCTTTTTCACGTATTTCTGCAGAAATTGTTACGTACGATACAAAACGTTTGATGCAACCACGCTTTTTGGAATTAGAATTGGAAGATTTTGAAATGATCATTTTGGAAATGCGATAGCTAGTGCCTTCCACTGAGCAGATTTTCCATCATGAAGATGACCATCCTTGTTTGGATAAGATGGCTGATAACTGCGCTATTTATTTTGGATGCACCTAGAGTGCTGGTATAGAAGCTATCCCTCACAACGCTCATCACTGTTCCAATTAAATTTCTGTCAAGTTTCTGAAACTAAATTTGACACTGGCAACTTTCCATCGACCCCTAACCACACGAAACAAGCTTTTCAGATGACTCTTGCACCGATGTCTGATCCGCTATTTAATAAAGAAACAACTGTTAAAACAGCATGGTGGTGCTTTAATGGCTCGCGAACAGAGCGATCCATTGTACTACACGCTTCTTGGTCATTTCATTTCCGATGCCATCACCAACGATGGGCTTAAAACTAACAGGATAAGAGAGGAGGCTCTGTGCCAGGGCCCCAAACCAATGGCGTCGCCCAGCAACGAGATCACAGTTTCCAATTACAGTTTTCGGCTCGTTGAGCCAACAAGGTCTTAACTGTCCCCTGCCTTATCTCCGTACTTCAAGAGTTATTCATTCAAAAATAAGCGACCATGGCGATGGACGGCTCGTTGATAATTACGTAATCTACTTTGGCGCCTTTCTAATCATCACTGACATAAACAGGAAAATAAGCTGGCCACTTTTTTCACGGCTTGGTCATTACCCAGGCCACTTTTTTTTACGTTGGAAGTCAGTGGTATCCCGTTTCCAAGAGTTTATCATTGCACCAGAGGGGAACAGCTCCGCGAAGAACAAGCGGGCAATCGCGTAATAAACGGCGCAATTATCCGGATCTCACCATCTTCTACACCATATGCCACCATCTTGTTCCCATGATTGAAATGCAAACACGTGGGTAGCAGATGGAGTGGCAGGCAAATGACAGCTGGTCACTCGCACTGCTTGCACGTCCTGCAGGCAACCCTTCCTTCGTCATCTCCAGCGCTCATTTCAGCATTTCAATTCAATTGTTTTTTTTAAAAGCCCAGCAGAAGCAGTCCTAGCGCAATTATGGTAAAGGATTATATTCAAATTGATTATAGGAAGAGAGATTTATAGGAACAGGAAAGACCCCAGCAGATGGTTTTGATGTATGCAGAGCAGGGCACAATTAGCGCACCAAATAAAATTGAAGACCGTTAATTGGCTCCTTCCTACTTAGTCGAATAAGCCTTTGAGCAGATGAAAAGTTCTTGTTCTTCATCTCTAGCTGCATGTGCTATTGACCCGAAAAATAATTGAAACGCAGCGAAAATTTATGTTAGATTTGCATCGTGTTGCAAGAAGCAGCTGAATCTACTAAACTATACTGTTCATAGAATAAAGTAAGGTTCAATAGTAAGGTCGAAAAGGTGAATGAATTCTTCAGATAATGCAAAAATACTGAATTATATACAAAAAATTAGAAAATAGTCAATTTCGACCGACGAATATAGATGAAAACAGTGAAGTAGCAGACGACGTCGAATCAAAAATGTTGCGAATTAAAAATGTCTTCACAGTTGCACTATACAACCATCAGTGCAACATTACTGCCATTAGTGTTTTCATTCTATGAAGTAGTCTCGCTCTTTCAAAACACTAAGATAGCGTCATGATATTGAAGAGTAATTGTAGTAGGAAATGCGACAAAGAACTTATTGTGGACAGATCATACATCTCAGTTTTCCGAAACTTTTGAGGAAGGCTTTAGAAGAAGGCGAAAGATTTACAATTCCTCGGCTAATGAGTCGATCCTTTCAACGGAATACTGTTCGTTTCCGACAGAAAGCACAACAAAAGGCTTTTACTGCACAGTTCTCGTTTATTTCCAACATATTTGACAAGAAGCCAACAAACAACGCGCCAATGATGCGCTGGGATGCGTCAATTGAATTCCTCGAGTGTTGAGTGAGGCTAGCTAGGAGGCAAGATTGATGGATACGGACACGAAACATAAACGGTATATACAGTGTATGTACTGCATATGCATAGACTTCTGAATGACATTTCTCTTGAACCATGTTCAGGAACTTCAGGGCGATGCAGTACATGTACATAACCGTAAATAGAACCCTGGTGCTCATTCTGAACGCGTCTTTCATTAATGTCGCACATTTTGTACGGCATGCTCGTTATCGGAACATTTAATGCTCAGCTGACCTTGTGCCATTTTATTTTCATAAGGCACCAGCGAGTATATTAGTAAGAGCAATAATCGTGAGATGAACCAACACTGCGCGGCCTCATCGAGCCAAAGCAGTGCGTGCAGTCATAAAATATTTTGACAACACAGCGATATACATGTGCACATGTACATACTGTGCAGTGCATATACAGTAGAATTGCTCGTAGAAAGGACAAGCCGAGAAATTCATTTAGTGTTCTTTCAGCAAATCCCTAATAGGCCAGTGGGATTATCAACATCAATGCGTCTTGACAAATTCCGGATCCTTCATCCCCATGATCCCCAAAGAGCAGCAATTGTACTTTCTGTCGTTTCCGTCTCCTAATCATTCGATTGTTTATGTTTTCAGTCATTCCCTTACGAATTTAGCAATCCAATGGTTAGTCAGAAGTTTTATGAGCTCACAGAAAGAGTTGTCTGTATACAAATACATGTCTACACACAACTTGTTAATACATGTAGTGATATAATGGCTGAATGTTTTGACAGCGTTTTATGCCTATACAATATTTTAGAATGATGCAAAAGCAGTTAATAAGGTTCTAAAAACTACTGTAGGCCTACATGTATGCGCTGAAATCTAAATCATCTAGTTTTATTTTGGTATAGTGAAAAAAAAGTAAATATTGTTTCTCAAAAGCAAACGGACACATATTTTAAGTAGAGAAGTATAAAAAAAAATATATTCATTGCATGCATTTCTCATTTTTTTTTACAATCTTATCAGTGGAGTAGAAGCCAGAGAAATATATGGAATTTCCACCAACTTTTATTTTTAGTCATATTCAATTTCTGACTAGACTGTCAGGAGGTCTAGTAAACGAAAAATTCTTGCGTATGCAAATTTAGCAATATTTCATGGACATCTTCCCAATATTTTTGCTTAAAAGTTTATTAAAGCCGAAGTTACGCTGGTATAGGAGATTAATATCGAAGATATTATGACTGCATAGCCATATCCCACCTTAATTGTTAAAAATCCATAACCAATTACCGACGTTGACGCCAAACAAAAACAAAACAGCGCATGACATGTGTCACGCAATGGAGGCGCAGACTCAGGAATCTCTGCAGAATTAGCAAAGGCAAAATAATAGGCAAATTTACGCCCAGGTTCTCATCGAAAGGTGATTTTTTTAAGCACATGATCATTATGTTATATCATTGCCAAGATCTTCTCTGCGACTAACGGGTCCGAATTATGTCGCGCGCCAATAGTAATTACTGGTCCAGATGGATTATTATTAAAAGTCGTTATCCAGCGACTTCAAGCGAAATAACGGCGCCCAAATCGGTTAGACCATATAATAATGTCGCGCTTATAGTGTTTGTTGTAAATTTTACAGTCGTCTGCTCACTGCTGCATACTATATAGTTGACAAAATAACACCCTCTGGCTTTTTGTCTTGCATTTTCCCCAGACCAATAAACAGTTTAAAGTCGGCTGCTATTGGTCGATTGCGAGATTCGACAACGTTATTGTCTCAACTACCCAGAAACATTACGTACTACTGGCCATTACGTCGATTGACTTTAATTCCAGTATGAAGTAGACGCTAGACAGTACGCTCGTATACCATATAATCCTAGCTTATCCATCGGGTTCCGTTTCTATGCCATGCTGTAAAGTAACAACAGGCATAAATGCCAGTGCTACAGTTATGCAGTGCTAAATCAGAAATTGTTAGCGAATCAATGTTATTCCACGCGGAAAAAACACTTTTGTTTATGTATTTTTATAGTGCGAGTATACGTACTGTATAACAATTCGCAAACAAAGTTTGTCAGAGTACTGCATCGCACATGGGCAGTTGCAATTTCCACAATCGTGCTCAAATGGATCAGACTACTGTGGAAGTCATGCAAAGGATTAACTTGAATAATCAAATTGCACTCACCCGGTGGAATTCTGCGCTGAATATAATGGTGGGGTTTACGCACACCCTCATCTACAAATAAAAAAAGATACGACTTTATATATTAGAAATGCAATATTCATGCAAAATTACATATGCTGTACATGTGTATAGCATTATATTATTAATACCGGATATTTATGGAAATAAAAAAAAATCCCAAGGGTGGAATGAAACATTTTATGAAAAGAACTTATAAAAACAAGAGTCGCAAAAAAGGAGACAAAAAAGTCTGGAGGAAATTTGAAGATCCGTAACTGCCATGCAATTTTTTCACATTATATTGTTTTATGGCTAGGGTTTACAAGTAATAATACATAGAACAAAAAAACTTTTTACCAAAAAGTATAACAATTAGTATGCATGCATCGAGGTGCATTAAAATAAGTAATTTATAGAGCATAAGGCAAAATGTCTTACGCTTGTTGGCATCACCATAGAGGCAACCAAAGAACGTACATTATTTTGCATTTATTGGAGTTGTGCTGGTCAAGTAAGAGACGGAGGATGTTTGTTCATATACTAACTATACACACACCTGCTCTACAATCATCTCTTGGTTCGAGTTGGTTGTCATAGTGATACCAAAAACCTACTGATTGTCTCACCAAGAACGGCAGTTATAACGACCTATTTGAGGAACCAACATTTAACCAGCAAAAATGCAAGAACTTTCCAAATACTGTAGTTGAAACAGATTTAAGAGCTCACAGATTACAGTGCACGCATGGAGTATGGTTGTTCTTATAATCACTTGATCATATACTTGGTAATAAAATGAAAAAAAATTAGCTAGCATGCAAGTACAATCACAATTGTTAATACGAATGCAGAAATCGCAGGGGGTTGAATCCCAATATTGGCCTCTAGTATCCGCCATATCAAAACCCAAGTTGCAACCCTGGGGACTCGGAGCCCCAGCCTACTACCGTCCCAGCTGTTCCTCAGTTTACAGTCCCCAGCAGTGGCGCCCCACAATCCCATATCCCCCTTGCCATGTTCCCAGCATGGGGGAGGACATGTGCCTGGCACTGGCACATATTCCTGCCCCAGATTATAATGCACAAACAGTGACATTTTCTGCATTGCACACCCCCAACTTAGCCACTTCATCGCCGTTTCCTTCTAGGTCTATACACGATCCAGATAATTTCGATCATAAATCTTCACCCTCGATTTGTGCCCGAGCTAATCTCAATAACGACTCATTAAACGTGAATGGGGTTAACTTTTTCCAAAAAGAGCTGCACATTCAAAGAACTGCAAGCGGGCAAGGATGCCGACAGCACGTGATCATTGTCTGGGAGGGCAACAGGGGGCCGGCATCACAGGGCGTATAATATACAGCACATCAGAAACAATTCGCTTAGGTTTTGTTATGAAAACTGCGGCAATCGTTCGAAGAATGGACCAGCGTGTAGAAGCTAGGAGATAAAAGCAGCCGTCTATATCCATTATCACCCTTAAACTAGTGCCTACAGTACTGCCACCTAGAAGACATTTCAACATCATTTATATGTCCATACAGGGGGTCCTCGCTATACCGGGTGGTTACGTACGACGTATTTCGGACATCGAAATTCCATTAAACTAATGTATTTTGTGTCAGATATGTTCCTGACCAAGTCAAAATTCAAATTTACCTGAAATTGTGTACAGGTAGACATGCCAATAGGACATTCTTATTTTTTCTGTTTTTTTTTTCAAAAAAATAACGAAAAGGTACATATTGCTAAATATACATGTAAATTAGAAAATACACTATGCTATCTATAATATAAAAGGCAAATCGCGTCCATGAAAAGGTCAATTTCCGTTTTCTTCGATTTGTATGGAGTCTTCTT
>JAQGAO010008211.1:0-10557 GCA_034697705.1 Ommatoiulus sabulosus | reverse complement strand
AACTTTTCGGCGCATCATTCTTGGGAGTATTTCCCAGGGGGGCGGCGGTTGGTCCTCAACGCCCCCCAAATTTTCCTCGGACCACAAACGCCCCCTTAGACCTCTTCAACGCCCACAGGGGGGCGATACCGCCCACTTTGGGAACCACTATCTAAGCAATTTTCGATAATTTTTTGAAGTTTTTTTTGTTGACAATTTTGAAACTTTTTCGAAAATTTGGCAATTGTCGAGAATAAACCTGTCAAAAAACAAAATAAATCCCAAACTTTTCGAATAATTGTCAAAATTGTAGGATTGTTTTTTCCAACTTGTCGAAAAATAACAAAACTGTCGACAAGTTTTCCAAAGTGTCGAGAAATTCGCAAAACTGTTAAAAAAAATTAGAAAAATTGTTGTAAAAATCTTCCAAACATTCGAAAATTATGGCCCAAAATTCACGAGCAAGTGACCAAAGGGTCAAAAAATCTTCCAAACTGTCAACAAATTCGCAAAATTGTCGAAAATTCGTCAAATTGCTGCAAAATTAGCATCAGTTGGCCCCAGCGCGCGTGGCGC
This sequence comes from Ommatoiulus sabulosus, assembly GCA_034697705.1. Taxonomy (NCBI): domain Eukaryota; kingdom Metazoa; phylum Arthropoda; class Diplopoda; order Julida; family Julidae; genus Ommatoiulus; species Ommatoiulus sabulosus. The sequence goes on along the minus strand of JAQGAO010008211.1, from coordinate 10,002 downwards.
CCCCTGGCAGTTTTCTCCCAATTCCGCGAGAAAAAGCTTGGTTTTTCCATCGTCAGGCGGCGCTTATTAATAAAAGATGGCGGTTGAGCGTGAATAGGTCGTTAATAATTAATGAGGAATTCAGTTGGAATCTTATCGGTCAGAAAGAAGATCTTATATCTCGAGCTATACTCGGGGGCGCTAAAGTGCGTGTTCGTGGTATATATCTTACGATGAAATGGCCATCACGAGGCTTTACGGAAGAAGAGCCGGCCCGTAATAAAAGGGGTGGGAAGAAGGCCCCCCTCCCCCCTTGCATTGGCGCCCCTTTCCGAAAAACCTTTTACGTGATGAAGACGCGCCGAGCAACGACGGACCGGGAGCGAAGAAAAAGTGCTCTTTTTTTAAAGGGCAACAGCCGGGAGCGCCGAAGGAGTACATTGTACCTGGATGTAGGGGGCGCTGCTAGACATTTGAAATATTGGAAAAGACGTAGTTCTACGTCAAAAAAAATTGAAGAAAAAGTTGAGAAAAATGTGAAAGCCTGAAAAAATGTGAAAACTTAAAAAAAAAATTTAAAACTGTATTTGAAAACATGAACAATTAAGTTTTTGAAAACATGAACAATTAAGTTTTTGAAAACTTATAACATTTTTTTTAAAAACTTGAAAGAAAAATGTGAAAACTTGAAAAAGCATTTTGAAAACTTCGAAAATTTTTTTAAAACTTGATTAAAAATGTGAAAACTTCAACAAAATTTTAAAAAACTTGAAAAAAAAAATGTATAAACTTGTGATGAAAGTATCATTGGAGTACCATTTCAATTATTTTTGACGTAAAACCACGTCTTTCCCCGGCTTAAGGGGTAGTTTTGGGCCAAATTTGGGGTTTCGAATGACCTAAAATGTCCGATTATTTGTCCAATTATGTCATGAAAATTTCCGATTAAATGTCCGAAAAATGGGTAATTTTTATTAATGACGTCATCGATTGTGTGCGAATTCAATTAAACGGGCATCCGATCAAATGTCCGATTATTCGTTCGATTATGTCCGAAAAAATTCCCGATTAAATGTATGCGAAAAAACGTCGGATGAAACATCCAAAAAAAAAACAACGAATAAATGCCCGAAAATATACATGTACCCGATTCAATTTAGGAAAAAAATATATAGGAAAAATATTCAACAAAAGTGCCCGATTAAATGTACGAAAAAAAAATACCCGATTCGAAAGAATGTGCCAATCATGGTCCGAAAAATGGGTCACTTTTAACGCATGACGTCATCGATTAAAATTCCGATGACGTCATCCAGTACATTTCCGAACATGACGTTCATAAAAATGTTAGCGACGTCATTGATACGTGTTTTGACGAGGACATCATTCATAAAACAGGGTTCCCCCAGAAATTTCATTTTCAACATCCCTGACTTTTCCAGGTTTCACAAAAATTTTCCTGACCAATGACAATGTCAAAAATAGACATATTTTGTAAAATCGATACATGTACATATTTTGCAACATTTTCTAATGACAATTTTGAAAATTAACATAGAAAAATGTACAAAATTCAAAAAAAATTGCATGAAAACGTTGAAAATTTTGCAGTTTTGTCCTTGGAAAACTTGAAAAATTTCGAAAATTTGTAGTCCAACAACGTGGAAAATTTGCAAATTTGACCTCGGAAAATGTCAAAAATTTTGTACATTTGTCCTGGGAAAACGTGGGAAAGTTTGCAAATTTGTCCTGAGAAAACTTCGGAAATTTTTCAATTTTGTCATCGGAAAACGTAGAAAATTTTGTAAATTTGTACTCGGAAAATGGGCTTTGAGCTAACCATGCAGAAGCATTACTTTTGGATCGCGACAACATGCAGAACTGCGTTGAATTTCCCTGACTTTTTCAAAATAAGCCATTCTTCCCTGACTTCCAGACATTTTCATGTTGCCTGACTTTTCCAGGTCTGGGGGTACCCTGATAACATATCATTCATACAAAATTCACATCCGCTTGGTAGCCGCCACCTGATGGTGACTTTTGTCCCTAAAGATCAGGGTAAACAACAACGGATGATGTTTTCAGCTCGAAACAGGATCAAACAAAACAAAATAAAAAAGAAACAAAATAAATATAAAGCAGTTGTTAATAGTATAGGAAATAGACCAAGCAGCAAAAACAGCTTGCCCGGGGAGATAAAATCAGCTTCACTTCCGGTGAAATTGAAACTCTCCTCGTTGAAGACCTTGAAAAAAGTCGTAACCTTTTGAGTTGCCGAAAATAAAAGAGTTAACCGTCTGTTTGGGGGCCGAAAAACTAAACACATTCTTTTCGTTGAATGATTTTATGCGCCATCTTCTCATCGGATTCATGGCCGTTATGATACTAAAATTTCGAGGAGGTTTATAAAAGCGTAAACATGTTTCGTAAGTTATTCAGAGAGAAGTACAGTAGAAGAAAGTGTTCCAATTTTTTGAAACAAAATTTTTCTTTTTTGAAAAACTAACGATTTCTTTTTGTAGATTTGTTGTTGCAGACGTCAAAAGGACCGGAAATGAAATCAACATCAATCTCCCCGACATACAGGGGGGTAGTTTTTGAGTTTAGAATGTCCTAAAATGTCCGATTAAATCTTCATAAATGTTTGTCGGATTAAATCTCCAAAATAATGTCCGATTAAATCTCCAAGAAATGTCCGATTAAATCTCCAAGAAATGTCCGATTAAATCATGAAAAATGCACGTCTGATTAAATCTCCAAAAAAATGTCCGATTAAATCTTTAAAAAAATGCTCGATTAAATTTTCAAATGGCGTCACCAACTTAAAATTGTGATGACGTCATTTAAAAACTTTTTATATGATGACGTCATTTATTATGTCCCACTGTTCCATAATCCCATTCACCATGGGTCCCATACATGAGAATTTTCACTTGGGTATACGGGAATAAATTTAATAAGAAATTTTTATGACATCTATTTAAATTCATATTATATGACGTCATCCACTTAAAATTGTGATGACGTCATTTAGAAAAAATTTGGATGATGAGGTCATTCAATATAAGCGAATAAATTTAATCGTAACTTTGTATGACATCTTGATTAAATTCGTATGTCCTAAAAAATAGCTCATTTTTAATAAATGACGTCATCGATTACAATTTTTATGACGTCATCCAGCAAACTTCTGATGATGACATAGGAAGATGATAATAATACGTAAGGAAATGAAATGATAGGACATATTAATATGTGAAAATGTTAAAAATTTTACAAATATTTAATTGAACAATGCTCAAAAGTTCGGAAAACGTGGAAAATTTCGAAAGTTTGCCATCGGAAACTAAACTTTTGTGCAAATTTGTCCTCGAAAACGGTGGAAAATTTCGCCAATTTGTCCTTTTAAAATATCAAAAACTTCGCAAATGGGACCCGAGCTAACCACGGAAAAGCAATTGGATCGTGACAACAACGATACGTCGAATTCCCCGACAATTTCAAAATAAGTCAATTCTTCCCCAGACATTTTCAACTTCCCTGACATGATTTCCAGGTGTTCAAGGTTTTCAAACCCTGAATATTCATGCAAGAATACTTATTCAAAATAATCAGAAACTGAGAGGAGCGCCCTCCCGAAAATTTAATTCTCCGAAGCTCATGTAGTTTTTTATTTATTTATTTATTTTTGAAAAGTAGAGCAGCAGCATCCACTTTTAAAGGGTGATTCATCGGTTCCTCGTCGCCAAATTCGGGTGTTTTTCGGCGCCTCCGCTCGGATAAAAAAGACCCATAAAAAGTCAGTCCTTTTGAAAATTGATGCGTTTTCTTAACCCGCCCTCCCCTTTTAGTGCCGCCAGGAAAGTAGATGTCAAATCTGGTGCTAAACACCGAATGCAAAAAAGCGATTCTTAGCGGAGGGGGGACGACGACACCCCCCAACAAATGCAAAACTGGAGCGTGATGTTAACAGGAAACCTCGTTGAGACGAACTCCGAGGAGAGTCAAAATGCAGCAGGGTTTCCCCAGAAATTTCATTTTAAAATTTCCCTGACAAATGACAGTGTGAAAAATTGACATACATGTATTTTGCAAAATCGACACTGGAAAATATTTTTCCAACTTTACCAACGACAATTTTGAACAGATAACTAATTCAGAAAGTTCCTTAAAAATTTAAATAATTTGCTAAAAAATGTGACAATTTTGTATTCGGAAAATGTTTAAAAAAGGTGAAAATTTGGGCTCGGAAAACCTAGCGAATTTTGAAAATTTGTACACGGAAAACGTGAAAAATTTTGCAAATTTGTCCTCGGAAAATGTGGAAAATATTGCAACTTTGTACTCAGATGTGCCCTGCGCTATATCCATGTAGAAGTATTAATTTTGGATCACCATGACTGCGTTGAATTTCCCTGACTTTTCCAGGGTCTTAAACAAATTTCACTGAAAGAGACAACGCCAAGATTGACATAGGCCAATGTTATCAGCGATTTTGCGATTTTATTAATATTTTGCCAAATTTATTAATGACAATTTTACAAAATAAAGAAATATATATACGTGTATATATATATTTTTTGAAAATATGACAAATTAGTGTTCTAAATTGTCTACATTTTAATGTAGACAATTTTTCGAATTTTTTCTCTGAAAAGGTTGAGAATTTCACAAATTTGACATATTGGAATCTGCTGAAAATTTTGCACATTTCTCTTTAAAATTTAAAACATTTGTGATGGAAAAAGTTTGTGAATTATTCCAAATTTGTTTTACGAAAAAATTTTTCGAAATTTTTACTTCGCAAATTTGACCTTGGAAACTGTTGAACATTGTGAATGTACTTGAAAATGTTGAAAAGTTTTTAAATTTTGCAAATTTGTGCTCGGAAAACGTTGAAAATTTTACAAATTTGTTCTCAAAAACTGTGGAAAATTTTGCAATTTTAACCTCGGAAACTGTTTAAATTTTTCCTCTGAACTTGTTTAAATATATTCAGAAATATTTTTAAGAAGTTTGCAAATGGGCCCTGAGCGAACCACGTGACGTAGAAGCATTAATTTTAGGATCGAAACAACATGAATACGTTGAATTTCCCTGACTTTTCCCAGTTTTCCAGGTCTGGCAGAAGTGGAAAATTCGCTCATAATCACGAAAATTCATATTATACGAATTCGTCTTAATCGAGTTCTTAATGTAAATCCATTTTATCGCTATCAAATACACATAGCAAAATGTGCCTAAAGGAGCTTATTCAAAAGATTTTACTACAATTTATCCAATTTTTTTACTCTATTTTCATCGTCATCCAGGGGGCGCTGCTGTAATGGTTGGCCCTGTTACGAATGCTAGAATCAGGCAGATCTTCTGAAACGAGATTAATGGGCCATGTGGCAATTCCCAGACTCGAATGCGATTAATTATTATCATAATTGAATCACGTTGAATCCCAGTCACATTAAAGCGCAGCTATCGATTTAAAACGAACGCCTGGGGCGCTGGCATTCCAAATAATAATAATATTTTTTTTTTCCTTTTTTCATTCCCCTTTCCCTCGTTTTTTTAAAAGATCGCTTGCTAGACTACATCCGAAAATTAATAGGATTTTTGTAAGTCGGTACCCCGAAACACGACTGATATCGAATGACTCCGAAAACTGGAACAACTATTGACTGACACGAGGGGGAGCAGCTGCGTTTCATCGATTTCGACCCAATTTAGCGACGTTTAATTCCTTGTCTCGGAGATGAATCTTATTTTTGTAACGTCCGTCTAAATGCCTCGTTAAAAGTAATCGGTTTCGATCGATTAACGAAATGGTGGATCGTCCGAAAAAAATATAAAAAAAAAATATATAAGAAAGAAAGAAAAAAAAAATATTAGGCTGCCCCTGGAAGTTGGCATATCCCGGAGGCTAGCAGTGATTGCCAACCTTTTGAAAAAGACAAAAAAAGTCAGGTTGCTGGGGTTGTTGACCAAACACAGCATCTATAATTCAATCCCTCAGTGCAAAGGTCTTAGGCTGTCCAGGACTAAAATAAACTGCCGGTGTTAAAAAAAAAAAAAATCGCTGCCCCTTACTGCGTGCATTCTAGCACAACCTAGACGCTAGCATTGATTGCTAACCTTTGAAAACAATACAAATATCAAGGAGGCGATAACAGGGTTCCCCAGAAATTTCCTTTATAATTTCCCTGACTTTTCCAGGTTTTAAAAAAATTTTCCTGACCAATGAAAATGTCTAAAATTGATATATTTTTCCAAATCGACAATGGAAAATATTTTGCAAAATTTACTAACGACAAATTTGAAAACTAACATAGAATTTTTTTTTAAATATTAAAATATTTACAACAAAAAATTATAAAAATGTGGCAATTTGTATTTGGAAAATGTTTGAAAATTAAAGCTCGGCAAACGTGGAACATTCTGCAAATTTGAACTAGGAACACCAAGAGAACTTTGCAAATTTGTTTGCGGAATACGTGGAAAATTTTGTAAATTTGCTTATGGAATATGCGGAAAATTTTGCAAATCTGTACTCGGAAAACGTGAAAAATGTTGTAAATTTGTACTCTTAGAACCTTTAAATTTTGCAAATTTGTACTCTGAAAATGGGCTATGAGCTAACCATGTAGATGTTAAAATATGTCTAACATATTTTTGACACATTTTTGAGTCTCATCTTTCTAAGATTATTATTATTATTATGTATTAATTTTGGATCGTCATGACTGCGTTGTATTTCCTTGACTTTTTCAAAATATGCCATTCTTCTCTGAATTTTCCCTCACTTTTCCAGACATTTTCAAGTTTCCTGACGTTTCCAGGTCCAGGGGAACTCTGGATTATGACAGTGTTGGGCATGAGTCAAATAATTGTTCAATCGTGGCTAAAATTTAGGACTAAAATAGTCATTCTTCAATTAAAATATGACTGATTTAGTCGTTCATCGTCGATATTATTTTAGTAGTTAGTCGCTGGATCGGAATAGAGTATTAGCCCAAAAAAATTGCAATCATGACTAAAATAAGAGACAGAAATTTAGGACTAAATAGCCGAAGAGCAAGGCTGTTTTTTTTCTTCCCAATTTTCTACATTTTTGCACATTTTTGACACTTTGGTGGCAGATTTTTCGACACTGTGGCTAATTTTCAACAACTTTGTGAATTTGTCGACAATTTTGCGAATATTTCGACAATATTGCAAATTTTTGACGGTTAGGAAGATTTTTCCCAAGTTTTATTATTTTTCGACAACTGCCAAATTGTGAAAATTCTTGGAAATTTCCGGAAAAAGTTGCAAAATTGTGGAAAAAATGTTCAACATTTTCGAAAATTAGCAGAATTGCCGAGAATTTGCCCATTTAAAAAAATATACATTGCAAAATTGTCTAAAACTGCGTTTACAGTATTTCCTCAGTTCCGTGAATAGCTAAGAATTTATACAGTTCGTCGTTCATCGACGACTAATGACTAACGACTCTTAGTCTAATTCGTCTAGATCAATCGATCGGAAAAGCCACGACTAAGAACTAACCAAATCAGTCGTTAGTCATGACTATTAAACGAAGGATTAGTCGTTAGTCTCGATTCATCAATCGACTAACAAATCACCATCTCTGTATTATGGTGATTACTTTCTTAATTTGAAATACAAAAAAAATTGCAATAATAAAGAATCGAGGTGACAAGATCAGCATCATTGATTTCCCGAATACGTAACTTATAAAGCTCGGCCGTAAGCGCGACACTCTTGGGATGTCCAAGATCTGAAGTTAAGGGGCAGCCATGAGCTGCCCCTTGCTGCTTACTATCCAGCACAATCCAGAAGCTAGCAGTGATTGCCAACCTTAGAGGGGCGTAAAGCTGTCCCTCATAGCACGCAGGTCAGCATGGCTTAGATGTTAGCAGTGATTGCCAAACTTAGAAAATTATTTACTGTTTTTCTACGAATTTTCTACGAAATTTTATTTCTCAATTTCTCTGATTTCTGAATTTGATCACTCAATAGATACAGTGATTCTCGGGAGGGAGGAAACGAGCCGTTTAAGACGAACCTGGCGAACAGCCCTCATGTGGGCGGATGTGGACAGCAGCAAATTACCCCCATTCGAGCAACGGTCATCCGGAATCCGGACTGACCAGATTAATTACCAGAAGAAGACATTTGGCGGTCAAGCACACGACAAAACAAAACCAAAACAAAAAAATCCTCCGTGGAGGGGAGGCGATCTCTGGTCACCAACGACAATTTCTGGACATCGGAGAAGAGGGTCATTAGCATGCTATTAGCCGAGCATAGCAATGGTCAGAAAACTCGAAACGGACATCAGGAATGCTGGCCAAAATAGAGGCTTAAAGAAGAAGGATTGAACCAAAAATTGCATTCCCCCAACGAGGATGCTAAAAGACATCCAATTTTCTCAGAAAAATCTTTTTTTTCCCCTGAAATAAATCAAGATTTCATAAAAAAAAAACGCATAAAAAAATACTCGAAATAAATGAGCAGCCCTGCTTTCAGAATAAAAAAAGACATCTTTAGAAAACTAGAAGAATTTCTTCAGCAAGTCATTGTCCAAGAAAGATCAAGAATTATAAAAAAAATATGATGAGAATGTAAGCGGAAGGAAAATTCCGAAAACAAAGTTATTTTTTTCCTTTTGAATGATGTTTTCAACAAAATGTTACTTCGATAAATAAATGTTAAACAACATGTTTTTGTTAGAAAAAAAACACATAAAAAGACTTAAAAAAAAGACATTTAACGCAGAACTACATCTGGGGCTGTGTAGTAAATGATGACATCGACATCTGCAATTCGAGGAATGACATCATCTGCATTTTATTAAATTACGTCATTATCAGAATTTTTATGAATGACGAAAGCGTAAGAATTTGTACACCTGACATAATCGTCAAAAATTATGAAAGACGTCATCAGAACTTTAATGGATGACGCCATTCGATGACGTCATTCCATCAAAAATGTCCCATTCTTCAGACGTTTAATCGCACATTTTTTTCGAACACTTAATGACGCCATCACATGACGGACGAATGACGTCATACTATCATTCTATCATTTTTTTTAGATCACTTAAGCGGTCATTTTGTAAACATTTAATGACGCCATCAGATGACGGCCAAATGACGTCATTCTATTTAAAATGTTCCATTTTTGGGCATTTAATCGTGCCATTGTTTTTCCGAAAAATTGATGATGCCATAAGATGATGGCTGAATGAAGTCATTCGATCAAAAATGTACCGTTCTTCGGAAATTTGATCTTGCATTTTTTTTCGAACAATTAATTGGACAAATAATCGGACATTTTAGGACATCGAAAAACTCCAAAACTATACCCCCTTAAGCTGGATGAATCCTTCGCCTCCAATTCTGAAAGCCGATAATCTCCTAAACTAAATTCAATTAAAGCAAATCTTACTTAAGCAATTTCGTAGAAAAAAACCATCCGGATTAAAATAAATACCGTAAGCTGGGAAAGGTTTATTAAGATAAATAAGCCGCTTATTAAGAACTTTTTTTGTGGAACAGAGACCTTTTATCCCCGAGTAATGTTGCTTTTAAAATATAAGGTATTTGATATTAAAACGAATTTAATGAGATTATAAATAACGAAATACATTTTGTTGTTAGATTTGAAATTATACTGATCTTCTGAAAAATGACATCAAAAAATAGACAACTTGACGTCATTTTTCAGTATTACTTTAATCATAAATGATCCTTTAAGAACCATGTAAATATATTGCGGGAAAAGTTATATCTGGAAAGAAATTGTTGAAAGTTATTAGGGTTCCCCCAGAAATTTCATTTTCAACTTCCCTGACTTTTCCAGGTTTGAAAAAAAAATTCCCTGACCAATAACAAGGTGAAAAATTAACATGTTTTCCAAAATGGACACTGGAAAATATTTTTTTTTTAATTTACTAACGACAATTTTGAAAATTAACATAGAAATTTTTTTAAAAATTAAAAAAAATCGCATGAAAATTTTTTA
>JAQGAO010008210.1:0-10557 GCA_034697705.1 Ommatoiulus sabulosus | reverse complement strand
TGTTTTCTAAATTGGACGGGATATGGGGGGAAGGACATTACATAAACAAGACAAGTACGGACAGGGGAAGGGGGAGGGGGGTTTAAAAACCTGGAAAAATACAGGACGTTCTTTATGGATGATGCCTTATATGACTTCCTTGATCTCGATAGGCGAAATGTTCAGTTGTGTCCCCTCTGAAGCAGGGATCCGACATGCATTTCAGCTGAAAGGATCGAAGATGAAGCTATAGAAGGACGTTCGAAAATCATCATCCATAAAAGACGTCAAATTGGTTAGATACATGTTGAAAATTATTTGACATTACTTCACCCTAAAGAGACGAGGCATGCGGAACGTTCGTAAATTCAAGTAGATGCAAAGTCAACAAAACGAAAATAAGGGCCTTTCAAAAAGTGACGTCTGCAAAATTACATGGAAAGTTGATTCCTCCTTCCTTCACCCAGGGGATGTCCATAAACTTTCCAAACCAGAAATATAAGGAATGGTAGAGGCTAATCGAATCAGGAAAACCCATAAAAGCGTCCATGGAAGGGAAGATAAGAATATGAACGAGATAGGCCTTTTGTGAGAAGAAGGTTATTGGTCAGTGCTTGATGACCGCTTTGTTTTCGGTGGTCAAATTTTAATGTCTTTTTTGGAATTGGTCCAAGTAAATAGGATAACCAATAAAGAAAAAAGGTCATTTCGCACGATTCGAAGCGCTGATGAGGTCAGCGTTTTAATGGAAAAAAAAGGCCACCGTAATACGCTGGACGTGACGGCAATGAGAAATGACCGTCGTCCGTGTCTGTCAAAAAATCCGATCCCAAAATCCCAACCGGTATTTGACAATCTAACCATGCATCATTCCAAGCTCATAGCTTCTTTTCTAGAAATCTACGCCAATTCTGAAATCCAAACCGATACGAGGAATACTAACCATGTACCTGCATGCCATTTCATTTCTAGAAATTCTTGTTCTGAAAAAAGACACCACAGCATACCTGTGCTATCTTGCAATTTTTTCAAAATAGAACTACGTCTTGAGCTATATAGCAAATGATGACGTCATTGATTAAAATTCTTTTGATGACGTCATCGTAAGAATTTTACAAATGTCATCATCAAAATTTAACAAATGTCATCATCAAAATTTAACAAATAACGTCATGATCAAAATTCTGATTAATGACGTCATCATCAAAAAATTTAATGCATGACGTCATAATCAAGTATCTATTGAATGACGTCATCATCAAGATTTTAATAAATTTCGTCGCATCACAATGTTATGATTGGCGTCATAATCAGGATTTTACTGAATGACGTCATCATCAGAATCTTAATGATTGCTGTCATCATAAGAATTTTAATAAATGACGTCATAGTCAATTTTTTAATTAATGCATTCAGAATTTTAATGGAATTTTGGGACATACGAAACTCCATTACTACCTCATTAAGTCGGGGAAAGATGTAGTTCTACGTCAAAAACTACGGAAATTCTGAAATCCCAACCTACGCGAGATATCCTAACCATGTTTGCTATTAGATTCGCTCTAGGCGCTCAATTTGCATACTGAATTATCAATAACCCTAACCAAGTTTTGCGTAAGCAAAATTGAATAACATATTTACTAAATATTTTATTGCAATCGATTTTTGTGTAGAATTTAAAACTAAAAATTCCATATGAAGTCATTTTCTTCCAAATCTGTTTTTATATGGCTGTAACGCCATTTCCGCGATTCTGGGATATGCAATTTTTTTCAATATTTCCGGTTTAGGTACAATATGTAGCATAACAACTGTTTTTCTTCGTAAAACATTTCCGGCCGGTTGCACGCTTGGTTATTTTCAGGTTTTTTTTCGAAAATGATTGGTTTTATTCATTTTTTGAGTATTTGTGGTTTTGATATCATTTTTAACAACCGCTATTCCTCGTATAAGCATTTCCGGTTGGATTGACGCATTATTTTTGAAAATGATCCAACATTTCCATCTTTCTTATCAGAAACAGACATCGTTCATGAATTGCCCTCTCGCATGCGCCACATTCGAATTGTCTTCAGGTATTCTAACGGCGCTCGCTGGACGATGACGTCATCTGCTTCTTGACGTCATTCGCCAACAAGATGGCCGCCATCCGATGCATTTTTTAACGCGGAAAACGGGCGAAATCTCAGCGCCTGTTCGTCGTATCGGAATCATTTCAAAACGGTTTCGACGTCCGATCTGAGGCCGTTTTAATGACCCGTTAACCCGACTCTGATCGATGGAAGCGCTCGGCCTACTTTTCGTATCTCTACGAAACTGATGCTGAAAAAATGCCTAATGAAACTTTGGCATCTGGCGATGATACGCTCAACTGCTTAACCGAATCTCACGTTTGCGCTGAAGACGCGATGCTTTTTTTAGGGGGGTTAACGCTTTATTAACACGTCGGCAATCGTAAATAACGGAGCTTTTTTACGAGGTTCAGAGAGTTTGTACGAGATTTCAACGCAAATTTGGAAAAGGGTTTTTGCTGGTGTGGATGCCGTGTGCGGAAGCCTCTCACCTGCATGCGAGATTAAAATGCTGAATGCGGAGATCGAAAACTTCCTGCCTTTTTCAGCATCTTTTCTGTAACTCGTTTATTTCCGGAAAATGTTCTCAATTTTTACGTGATTTTAGTCTTCAGCGATAGCACGACTCGTTTTGCGGAAGATGTACAGTCGAGGTCAACATTTTTGGATACATTTCATACGTACATCTGGCTCCGTCTGGGTATGGGAGTTTCGGTTGTCGCAAAAAATGTCCCACAAATAGTTTCACAGACTAAAGTCCCAAAATTGTGTGTAATGAATGACGCCATCGTAGTAAATGATGACGTAATGCATTAAAATCCTAATGATGACCTCATTCATTAAAAATCCCAATAACGTCCCTCATTATACATGTATTCCCAATGATGACGTCATTCATTAAAATCTGAATGATCACGTCATTCATTATTTGTTTAATTTGAAATGATATACATTTTTTTTACAATTGTATTTCAGAATATTGTTTCCGTATGATTTGCTGCCCCTAATAGTTGGCAATCATCGTACGCTTGCAAGCTCGTATAGTTTGCTGATCCATGGAACAACATTTTCATTAAATTTATAATGAATGATGTCATCATAAATTTTTTAATAAATGACATCATTCATTAAATATCTGATGATTACGACATTTACTAAATTTTGATGATGACGCCATTTGTCAAATTCTGATGAGACGACATTAGTTAAATTCTGATGGTGACGACATCTGCGAATTCTGATGATGACGTCATCATTTACTTTGCAGATCCAGGCGTAGTTGTATGTTTAAAAAACTGCAGGATAACCCAGCTATGCTCCGAAATTTTGTGTGTGCCTAGAATTCGATATCATGCTTTGAGGTACTTTTTTGTTGCTGAAGGGTCGGCTTATACGCCTTAATATTATGGTAGCTTCACTTTCGTAACATGGACGCAAGCTATGAACATATAGAAACTTGAAGCGAGGAATGATACCCTATATAGTTCTTCACCGTGGTTGCAAAAATTGGACTCTTTTGCCCAATTTAGTAAATACTTGCGGGTAAAATGTTGGGTTACAAAAAAACTGGAAGCTGGCTTCAATTTTTGAGTATGAATACGCTATCCAAACGTATGGAAATTTTAATCGAGAACTGAAGCCCTGTTTCTTCACTTCAGTTGATGAAATTGGAGCCTTTTAACCAAACTATTTGAAATATTTTTGGGGTAAATACTTTTGTTTGGTTCTAAAAACCACATTGGAAGCTGACTTCATTTTTTTAACATGGATATGCCATAGGGACGAATGGGAGCTTGGAGTGAAAAGTAATGCCCTATTTCTTCACTGTAGTTTTCTGGTAGAATTTTCAGTTCTAAAAAGCACTGGAATCAAACCCGATTTCTATTTGCTGAAATTGAAACATTTTGCGTTAATGTAATGAACGTTTGCAGATGTTCGGTTCCACAGGAACTGGAAATTAAAGCAGGCTTCACATTTTCAGCACGAATGCGCGATGCAAACGAATGGAATCTTGATAAGCAAGTAAAGCTCGAGTTCAATTTGGTTAAATTAAAGCATTTTGCTCAAATTTCGTAGACATTTGCGGCAAATGTTAAAGCCTGTCATACACGGGGAAAGTTATATCTGAAAACTTGGCAATTTCAGGCGTGGCCAAAAAGTCAAGCGCATATTTCTGAGCATTTTACTAACCATGGCTTTTTAAAAAAAATTTAAACTGAGAGTAATTGGACTTCATTTATGTTTTTATAATTGACAAATTAAAACATTTCATTTTTCGCAATCCACATTCTAAAAAACAGAACTTTTTGAAAATGCCGTATTTCCCGATATAACTTTTCTCGTGTATGGTCGGCTTAAGGCATTTGACAGCTTTGAATTAGATCTAACTTCACTTTTTCAGCATGGACACGCAAATCGTACCAGCGGAAATGTTCGGTTGTTGTATCAAAGCACTTAATATTTTTAACATGGTTGCGCAATATGACCGAATAAGACTTACTTGAAATCAGTCACAGTTTCCCATAAAACTAAATCGCAACCCGTTTCAGATTTCTACTGACACGTACGTGCATATTTCTCACGAGCACCGGAAGTGGGTCCAACCGAGACCAGATGGCGTTACTTTTTTGCATGAATGCGCAATACGAGTGGATCGAACTTCAAAGTTCTATAGATTTCCGAATCCTAAATCTGAACTTTTTGGCTGAACTTCGCACTTTTTTCGCTAAAACACGTCACCAGGGTTCGATGTTGTTTTCCTAAAGCAAAGGTGGCGCCCGAATGATCGATCTTTTCTACCCCTTTGTCTCAAGGCATATTTATTTAGCCCCTTTTTATATATTTTTTTATAATTGGTCCTTTTCTTTTTTGTCTTCTCTTTCGCATCTCGCTCTACTTGCTTTCGCACAAACGACGTGCAATATATTCGGCGATAAATCTAATTATTGCCTGGCTTTCAAAGATTAACGTCTGCCTTCTGAGATAATTTTCATTTCCAGGGACCAAGACTTTTGCCTTTTTATGTTTATTTTTTATTTTAGTGCCATGGCTAAGTGAAAGTGGCTTACTTTGCGTGTCGAAAGTAGTGACGAAATGTACTTTGTACATTACCTTTAAGACTTGCTTCCAAGGCAATGAAAACATTTCAATTAAAATTATCTAAAATAAGCCAAATTTGTTATTGAAATGTACCTTTTATGTTAAAAAAAAGATAAACATTTCCTTTTGTAGCCAAAAAAACGATTTATTTTTAAGTTTGTAACAAAAAAAACGAAGTTTTTGAAAAAATGGTAAACAAAACTATTTGATTTTTAAACAAAAACTAAGATAATCATTCTATTGATTAACTTAATCATCGACTTTCATCAGAAAAATGTAGGATATTGATTTTGCATAAAAGCAAAAAAGATATACAATTTCACTTTAACAGAAAAGCCTAGATATCCATTTTCTATAAAACAAGATAATGTTTATAAAAAATACAAGTTTTTATACAGAACTATTTGTTTTTAAGAAAAAGTAAGATAACCATTTTATTAAATAACTCAGTCATCCATTATCATTAGAAAAAAATGTAAGACATCAATTTTGCATAAAAGCAAATGAAAGAAAGATATCCACTTCCAACAGATCAAAAAGAAAGCCAATATATTCATTTTTTGTATAAAACTAGAAAATTAAAAAGTCCCTTTTTATATAAACAACGATATCCAATGTTTTTAGTTTTTAAAAAGCTAGCTGTCCATTTTTTATGAATCTGAAAACTAGACATCTATTTATGACAAAACAAAAAAGCATAAATCGTTCATAAACATTTGTCAAATTTGAAACAAAATCCATTTTTTAAAAATTTTATTCAAGTATATTGTTAAGGCGGATATACACGAGGAAAATTTTATTTGGAAACTTAACAATTTTAGGCATGTCCGAAAAGTCAAGCGCATATTTCTGAGAATTTTACTAACCATTGCTTTTAAAAAGGAAAATTTCAAACTGAAAGTAGTTAGACTTTATTTATATTTTTGTAATTGACAAATTAAAACACTTCCTTTCTTGTAATTCAAATTAAAAAAACAGAACTTTTTAAACATGTGGTATTTTCAGACATAACTTTTCTCGTGTATGACCGCCTTTACAGTTAGATTTGCTGCCCCTAATAGTTGGCAATCATTGTACGCTTGCAAGCTCGTATGGTTTGCTGATCTACAGGACAACATTTTCAATTCTGAAATTAAAATTAATTAAAGATTTCAAAATTTTAAAAAAAAAGCAGCCGCTAAAAACCGATGCTTAAATTTTTTTACATTTATTTCGTGACGATTTGATGACCAAAGTCACATTCGAGCTTGGACGCTCAATGCGATGGAACGCGTTACGAATCGGAGATTTAACACTGGGAAATTTCCTTCTGTTTCACAGTCGTACATTTATTCGAACTGGGTAATTTCACGGTTTGTCGACCTTCTCGTTCAAACAAATCGATTACTAAACGATGTTTTCTTCATTTTTAAAATATTTTTTTTTATTATTTTCTGCGTTGTTTTTCGGGATGCTCCGGTTTTATTGCGCTTATTATTTTTCGTTATCACCCATTGAGTATCTTTGGATTTTCCCGTCTAGCCGAGCGTGTCCTCGCTATTTTTTGATATTTTTGATGGGGGTGGGGTTGTCTCTCACGCATTGTTCCCTTCTCCAGTCCCTTTAGTACCCCCTCCCATTTCTGGGTCAACCCAATCTTCTCTGCACTTGAAAGACAGAATGTATACTTTATCGATTTTTCTTCATCATCCAATTACGCTTACAGCGGGTTAACAACTTGGTGGGGATGAGTTCGCGGAGTTGACCTCTTAAACCTGGTTAACCTTTAACCCCTCACCCTTTTCAGCATTCCCTATCGTTCCTCTTAAATGTTTTTTTTTTCGGATTCTTTTTGTTATTCACATTCAATCTGCAATGCGGTCGATGCGATGATTGGCTTCGACGCACTTTTCGCGAGGAAAAAACCAATTTTTGAACCAAGGAAAACACGAGGAAAAAACGAGGTTTTGGTGAGCTTAAGCAACGAGAGGCTCCATGCTTGCGGCGACGTCTAGTGCACGAATTAGAGACAAACACTAAGACGTCGACCCATTGCCTTGGCAACCATGGCACTGGATTTCCCGGCGTGCAACGGGGGGAGGTTTGAAATCTTAGAACGATCTAGATGATCGAATTACAATTTGTTGAGATTCAAAATCAACGTTTGCTGTAAATGAAATGTAATCCTTAATTAAGGTTTCATTAGCGCTACTCCAAGAAACTCAATTAGTTTCATTAAAATGTAAGGGTTTCAAAGTAGGTACAGGCACGTGTAGGATTGCAGTATATATACAGTAATGACACCAGACTATCAAAATCGACACGCTAATTGGTTTAAAAAATACATTCAAGGTCATAAATGTTTCTTTAAAATCATTAATGTATTTCTTTTTTCAGTTGTGATATTACGACTTTCACAGTACTATTCGTAAAGATTCTATCTGAGTACCTCTTTGTTATACTGCCTACAAAACGATCTAAGAATAGTTACACTGCTAGATGGCGCAAATGCATTTTCCAACGTATTTAACAAGAATTCTACCTTAGCAAGGTTACTATATAATAGGGGTACATAGATGCACGTGTGAAACATCTACACGTTTATTGGTTTAAAAAATTCACTCAAGATTAACATTTTTTTAAAACCAATGAATGCATGTCATTTGCACACGTGACATCACAACTGCCATCAGTGCTATCATCTGAAGATAAATTTTGCGAACTTTACTGAATTTTAAGAACGTTGCCACAATGGAATTTTTGCAAATTTTGGAGAATTATGATTTGCTACCCTTTTTAAATTTTGATGCATTTACATGCAATTGTAATTAACTCATTTTATTACATTTTTCGAAACTTTGTTCGTTAGTAATGTTGACGAATTTTTAAAAATGTGTAGCCTACTTTGTTCATTTTTAGGATTTTTTTAAAAAAATGTTAACATTTTCAAAGTCAAAGATTTTTTTGTCAAAGATTTATTTTGATGTTTCGCGGAATTATTCCGAGACAATTTTAAAGTTGTTTCATACTCAATAACTTTTGAGCGTAAGTAAGTTTAAGATTTTTTCTAGGGTTCTGAAAATTTTTAACTAAAATCCCATAATCCTCCGTTAGTGAATTAACCTTCAACTCTGCATGTGCGACTTGACCTCTTTTAATCAGTTTAAATCTTTGATTAAACTCTTATGAAATGAAAAATTCGATCACATGGTTCTCACTATTTTTTTTATTATGACTTCTTAGACCAATGTTTCCTATTACAGTGGCCAGATTTACGATTTAAAACTTATTTTCGTCGCCTTTGGGCTTCACGTTGATGGTGACCCTCCTGTTGACCATCATGCTTTGTTCCTTGCCTATCCTCTCCAGCCAGAGCGAGAGGAAGGCCATCGAGAAGCCGATGGTCAAGCACAAAAAGAGGCCGGCCGTCCGATCAAGACCCACGGCATCCAGAGAGCCGGAATCGTCGCAGAAATCGGGGGTCAAGCTGGGCATCACGCTGGAACGCAGGCGAGTGACCAGTCCGTTCTCAACTATTAATTTTATGCTGAATTAAGACGAAAAATTAAGAACAATTAAAAAATAGGATAAAAATGACTTTTCCATGCGTTGCTGGACGGCTCTCAAAATGTCCATTTAACAATTTAGTTATACATGTAGTTTTAAAAGATGGACAATAGATGGCGTTATGTTGGCTTTTTGGACCTACTTCGAATTTTTTCGTTCAATAATGCGCTTATGATCCTAAATTGCTCCCAAGCTCATATTCTAAAATTACACCAAAACTAATATTTCAAATTCTTTTCAAAGCTCGTATTCCAAAATTACTCTAAGACATCTAAAAATATTCCTAAATTGATCCGAAACTAATACCGGTATTCTAAAAGTAGTATACATCAACTACAAGTCTTCCAAAACTACTCATACTGTGTTAAAACTACCACTGTTCTTAAACTTTTCCAAAGCTACTAATAATTTTCCAAAAATACTACTAGTGTTCCAAAATTGTTCCAAAACTACTACAAGTTTTTAAGATATACTTGAAAATCTTACTAGGGTCCCAAAATTGTTCCAAAAGTAATATACTGGTGTTCTAAAATTACTCCAATCGTTCCTTTATGCACCAAAACTACTAATAGCGTTCCAAAGCTGTTAGCATGTTCTCAGATTATAAATATTGCTTCCAAAGTAATGGAAAATCAAATCTTTAGCATTTTTTCAATAATGGCATTAATTCTAAAAAATTACAAATTCCAGTAAATGGCTCAAGTGCCGTTTATAACTCGTTGTTAAGGTTTTTAGGTTTTTAAGGTTATTAAGGTAATTGTTTTTGGATTAATTTTGGACGGGTGACATCAAATGCACAAAGTTTGCAGAATTTGTCTCTCCAAGAAAGTGTAGAAGGAGGGGTAGGACTTACTATTTGGAAAATATGCGAGTGTCATTCGAGTTTTTGGGAAATGCAAATGAGTACCCCTCGTTGAGGATCCGTTCATGGAGCAGCTTGAAGCTGCAATTTTTGAGGGTGTACCATTCCAAGGCGTGGATCTCAGCGATGAAGGCGAACTTTTCGCTGTAAGTCCTGGTCATTCCTTCCTCCACATTGTCCACGTAAGTGCGGTCGGTCAGCTGCATCCGTTTCCAGGCCAGCTGGAATGCCGGCACTTCCGAATTCTGGTAGTGGAAAACTCAGGTCGTGAAACTGTTATCATCATAAATGGACATTTGGAAATTTCGCTACATCCGTTGGTATTTGGGAATTTTGTTATAATACTTGGAATATGGGAATTACGTTATAAGTATTGAAAAGATGGAAATTTCGATACATGTATATACGAATTAAGGACACTTAGAAATTAGTTAAATCCATTGGATATGGGAAAATTTGGTTATATATTCACTGGGTTTTATGGAATTTGGATATATCCATTGGGTATTGGAAAATTTCTTTCTATACAATGGGTGTTTCAAATTCGTAATATTAGTTTGGTGTTTGGAAATTTAATTATAAGCCTATTCGTTATAATGAAAAAAATTGTTATATCCATTGGATATTTGACCATTTCGTTACATCCATGCAGTGGGTATTGGGAAATTTCGTTTTATCCATTGGGCATTTGGAAATTTCGTAATATTAGTTTGGTATTTGGAAATTTAATTATAAGCCTATTCGTTATAATGAAAAAAATTGTTATATCCATCGGATATTTAACCATTTCGTTACATCCATGCAGTGGGTATTGGGAAATTTCGTTTTATCCATTGAGCATTTGGAAATTTCGTAATATTAGTTTGGTGCTTGAACTTTTTTACATTCGTAATAACGAATCCGTTATAATTTCGAATTTGTTATTCAATTCAATTCAACTCAGTACCCTACAGTCAGCAACTAAATGCCATATGGTAGGGGGGTTGAGCCCATTTTCAG